>UESW01001477.1:0-66115 GCA_900491605.1 Calamus simplicifolius
TGATCGTGTGATCAAATCTAATGAGCACAGGCTCTGATACCAATTGTTGGCCCAGATGACAACCCAAGAGGGGGGGGGGGGTTAATTGGGTTCTTTAAAAAATTAGCCTTTTAAATTATTAGCTTGAGATGAATGAAGGCAAATGCAAAGTAAATAAATTGCAGTGAATAAATAGAGATAGAAAGGACAATAGAACACGGCAAACACAAAGATTTTATAGTGGTTCGGTGTATCCAACACCTACGTCCACTCCCAAGATTCACTTGGGTCCACACTATATCACCCTAGATTACAGCAGAGTTGTTTTACAAGCTCACAACTCAAACTTGTTGTTTTCCTGTGCACACAACAACCCAGCTGGTTTTCAAGGGCTCACCAGCACAAAAACCCTTAACCCAAGCTTAACCAGCTTGAACTGAGGTAAGACTACCTCCTCTAGTTCAATCCCCCAGATTGAGCTAGACACAAAAATAGAAATATTGTTTGTTTGGTTACAAGGCTCCTTAATGAGCAGATAAACAATTGTAAGAATAGAGTTTAGATAAGCCTGATTTGCAGTTGGTTGGCTTTGAACTTTTCTTCTTTTCTTCAACTCTTTTGAAGTGTAGAACCCGGCCTCAGCTTGGATTCTTCACGGAAGATGTGTTGGAGTTGATTTGGGCTTTTCTTCTTTCTTTGAGTGTTGAAATCTCTTGAGATACTCTTGAATAGCACTTGGATTTTCTTCTGAAGCTTCCTTGGATTTGAGCTTGAACACAGAAGGAACTTCCTTGATTTCACACTCTTTCTTTCAATCTATTTTGAATCACGGATTTTTTTCAACTAAAGCTCTGTTTTTCCAATTTTTCTCTTCTTTTTCTTTGAAATAAATATCTCTCTATTCGTCTCTTTGGATTTGAAAATGGCTTCTCTATTTATAGATTCTGCAAGAATATAGCCGTTAGACACAAAGAAAATAGCCGTTAATCAAAAATCTTACCGTTGGAGCTGAGTTGGCATCCGTAAAAATCTCGCCCAGATTTGGTGGAGTCGACTCATGCTTTTCCCGAGTTGGCTCAAGCTCGTTATACTAAAAATGGAAAGGCTCAGAAAGTTTGGGGGTCGACTCACCAAAAGTAAAGTGTCGACTCCTGAAAGTCGGGGGTCGACTCATGAAAGGTTGGGGTCGACTCGTGAAGTGCTCAGAAAAACACACCTCTGGTGTCTGAGCGGAGTCGACTCGCACAGTCATGGAGTCGGCTCGACAGAATCGGGGGTCGACTCGTGAAATTACGTGGGTCGACTCGAGACAGATAGACATTTCTGTTCTCTGAGGGGAGTCGACTCTGAAACTCATGAGTCGGCTCCGGAACGTATCAAAATCAGAAAGTTTCTGATTGACTTTAAAATCGTTCCAGATTCATTTTAAATCATTGTTTTGACTTGAATTCAATAAAATTGACATTAAAAATTAATTCAAGAAGTATTCCAAAAACTCATTGATTAATCTATGAATTATAAATTTCTTTTTGAAAGCTTAAACATTGAGCTTAAAGTTACTTTCAAAATGATTAATGTCAAACTTTAACATTCTCATTGATTGTTCAAGATAAATTCATTGCACATGTATATAAACATATCACATCTTTTACAGTACTCATGGCTTTTGGTAATCATCAAAATCAAAAGGATTGGGGCATATAATTTTTCAATAATCTTCCAACAGACACCCGAGTTATAAAATGATGACACTGGAGCTATAGGGTCGTGGTATAACACCTGATGTACGCTGAAATACTATGATGACACCCGAGTTCAGAAAGTATAACACCCTAGTTAAAAGAGTATGACATTTATGTATAAAAATAATGAAGGACACGAAACTAAAGGTATTAACCCCTCCTATTAGCAATACCCTTCGCTAGTGGACTTTGTTATGACTCCCAGGGTGTCATAATATGCCACAGGAGCTATAGGGATCGTGTTATGGGTCAAAAAAGCATTACAACACCGCAATTACAAACTTACGACATCCCAGTTAAAGAAATAGGACACCCTAGTTAAAAATTACGACACACATTCATAAAATGTTAAGGTTCGAACCCTAATACCAGAAATACCTGCCATCTATAGTTTGAATAATGGCTCCCAGGGTGTCATAACATGCCACAGAATCTATAGTTTGAATAATGGCTCCCAGAGTGTCGTAACATGCCACGAAAGCTCTAGGGATCATATTACAAGCCGAAAAAATATTACGACACCATAGTCAAAGACCTAGGACATCCTAATTATAAACTACACCACCGGAGCTATAGGTTCATCATATAACACCTGATGTCGGCCAAAATACTATTATGGCACCCTAGTTCAGAAGGTATAATACCTTAGTTAAAAGAGTATGACATTCGTGTATAAAAAACATGAAACTAAAGGTACGCTAGTGGACCAAGTTATAACTCTCAAAATGTCATAACATACAAGGGATGCTACTTGAGTATTAAATGGTTTCCTAATGCCAAAACAGTTGGTGTAATAAAGAAACCATAAAAATATACATAAACAGGGGCTTTTTTACTTCCTGCAGGGATAACATTTTCTCCTGAAGTTAATGAAGTCTTCAGAAATAGGTATTCCAAGCCTCCAAGCAAAAACTAGGTATTCCAGCCTCCAAGTAGAAATATTTTTTTTGACCGAAAATCAGAACACTTTTCAAGCACTTTTTTTGAGCATCGAAGAAGCTTATATCACCAACAGAAATAAGACAATCTTTAGTTCTGAGCATCGAAGAAGCTTATATAACCAATGGAAATAAGACGGAATCTTTAGACAAGGATCTTGCTCAACCTTAGACCGATTCCTTATAACCAAAGCCAGAGTGAAGAAGAATGAATATAATCCAGAACCAAAAGCCAGAGTGAAGAAGAATGAATATAATCCAGATAGAAGTACGCTGAAGGAAAATGGCATTTTTATCCGCACCTATTTCAAAATAAGGCTGAACAGCTTTTAATGGACGTCCGATCAAAACGTTACATCGTATCCCAGGCAGTGCCAGAACATATTGGATCCACGTGGACCAATAAAGAGGGGCGATGCAGCCCATGTAGAATTTGCTGCACCGGATGCGGTGTACAAAGACTTTTCCTTTCAATTAAAGATTCCAAAACAAAAGATGGGAACAACAGCAGCAGCAAACAATGTTGGATTCATGTGTATACTGCACAAGGCCTTCTGATCCAAGTACGCGCAATATTTTTGTTGTGCTCGAATGCACCATAACCCAACAGAAACAGCTGGGAATGAAATTGTTCAGTTTGTGTTAGTGGGTCAGCGTGCCTGGTAAAACACTGGAAAGTTCCTAGCTTAAACTTCAAAGCTGATGGCAGTAGACCGGAGGGAGAACTGGGAAGAAGATTAACGAATTGAAAACAATATTTGGGACGAGTACACGAAAGGATAGAACCAAGGACGGATATGTTATCTCGCGAAGACTACGAAGTTGGATCAGCATTGCTCTCAATTATGGCTCGGTTGAGGGTAATCTTCTGCTGGTTGCAACTTTAGTTTGTTCTCACCCAGACTACATGGTCCAAGGAGACATCCAAAACCATAGGAAACCCTCAGTATCTTTCATGCGTAGACTGAACTAGATGGCAGAATCCTCTCTTCTGCAGTCATGCCCAAAAGCAGGCGCTCAGTTGCTTACTAGGCCCTCATCACGCCCTCATCACCTTGCATTTCCTGTAATTA
The DNA here is from genome assembly GCA_900491605.1 of Calamus simplicifolius. Classification (NCBI taxonomy): domain Eukaryota; kingdom Viridiplantae; phylum Streptophyta; class Magnoliopsida; order Arecales; family Arecaceae; genus Calamus; species Calamus simplicifolius. The sequence goes on from UESW01001477.1 coordinate 3,733, forward strand.
ATTGATAGATATGAACAGGCAGCGTGACTCGAGTGAAAGTAGACCAGATTTTTAATAGGAAGCATGTGAAACTTTAAATCAGCAAGTTCAGTTGTATATATATTTCGGTGGGGTGTGATCCAAATAGATAAGACTACATGCGGCAAGTTAAATGCATGCAGTTCTCAGGTCTACCTTTAAAAAGAATAGAAAAGAAAAAAAAAAAAGGTTCCTTTAGAAGACTCTCACACCCAGTGCCATAAAGATGAATTGGCACGTACTGTGAACAATAGGATTAAAGCAGCTTCTTTCTCTCAAAAAAGGTCTTCAGATGCCATAACTGCAAACCCGCCACTAATAAACACACAGCAACTGAAAGGAAACTCAGCCATGCCATCGTAGAATTCGTTGTTCGGTTCAGTTCTCGTATTTCCGACTCCCTGAAACATTAGCAGGGAAAAAAATAATAATAATGGATGCAAACGACAAGCAAGGCTGCTCGATATTCAATTAGGGCTTTGCAAACAAGTGGAAAAGTTAAGGACAACAAAAATTTTCAGTGCATTTAGCATTTTAAATGTAGGTATACAATTAGTGAAAGTCAATACAATGTAACAGATTAAAAGCTGCAGACAAGAGATAATTACTTTTGAAATAAAAAAAGATATGCAATAGAAACCATTCATCATAGACCACCCTTCTCATAGATACAAATACAGGGGAAGGATAGTCTTAAGAGTTGATTCATAAAAATTTCTGCTTCACACTAGGACAGATGATCCACAACTCATATCTGTCCTGCATAGACTTGATAGCACCCATTTGCTTTGCTTGGCTTTGTGGAGTTTTCACTTTGATAAAGAATCTTTTTCTCAAATTGTTAATGAAATTTGAATAGATGTTTAAACAACGCATGTATTACCTGTCATGAAGATAGAACATCTCATCGTGGATTGACTTAATGGTATCCTCCAGTTTCATCAACTCTTGCTCCATGACCTACAAAAGAAATCATAGACCGATTTACCGAAGCAAATTTCAATGCCAGCTTGCAACAAAGTGAAACTATGGATTAGGCTTCCCCTTTGAGCAATAGAGAGTTTTTTCATTTAAGGACGATAAGAACTAAAAATTAGCAAGCATACTTGCATAACAACCAGTTTTTACATCCTGCAAACCATCTTCAAGGTTAAAGTCAAACAGATAAAACTCGTAAACAAAAGCCCATGTTTTAAAAGAAAGAATTCATTGTTCAAGAAGCTTTAGGAATCCAATTTCTTGAGCATTAAAGATTTTGTAAACTGAGGGGGAACCAAAAATGTTCAACCATGTGAAAATGAATGACTATTTTTATGCTGTCATATCATGGAACATATACAGGACCAACATGCTGATAAATACAGAACAAGGAGGAAAAATCAATTTCTATGGTCCAGCCCCTACTCAGTAATATGGGAAACATGAAACTATATGGTGATTTGAATACCATATGACATCTAGAATAAAGAATTTAACAAGATCAATTTGCATGCTCATTTTCTTGATTAATGATTGAGATAAATGTCCAACTTCATGAAACTGCCTTTCACAAATCCATTCATCAAACTTATTGTCATTGTCAAGGACCCTAATCTCAGTGCAGCATAGATACATTACTAATTTGGTATAATATGGTATACATCTTGTACTGAGGCAGTTCCCAAATGCTTTTTGTGAATAGTTAACCATGGAGTAAAATTCTTGAAAAAATAATGTCAAATGGTTAAGTAGATTTCAGCAAAAGGAGATATCTCCAGTAACTCTGTACCACTATATAAGGGGAACTCCTATATATTTCCTCCGACTCTCCAACCCATTAACTTCAACGTGGGACATGTTCTCTTCCAAATCACATTTGTCTCTCCTTTCTTTCATATATAATTGGATGATAGAGAATATTAAACAAGCTCATTTCTTTAACCTATCTCTCTTAAGAGAGAATCAGGCTAACTGTGTATTAATTGAACCATAATCCCAGCCCACCACTTGATGTGTCAAATTTTGATCATGCACTCCAAATTTAAGTACCACATCATAGATCTCTTATATTGGTACAGTATGCATCATTACTTTAACTAAAAAAGATAGATAAAGTGGGCCTCTTAACTAATGTGTAACCAAAATAAAACTCATTGTGAGGATCTTATAAATAATCTTTGAGAGTTATCCAATTAAACATTTCATAGAAAGCAATATACCTCAAGACCTATCAGCAGCAACATCAGAGTCTTTAGTTTACTTCTTGTCACTAGTTTAATGGTTGTAACCATATTGTATTATGCTTGTTCTACTTTCTCAATCTCTTGATATTTGTTCAGTTAAGCTAGAAACTTAAATGTAAACATCAACTCACCCCTCTCCAAAAAAAAAAAAAAAAAAACAATAAAGCCTTAATCCCAAACTAGTCGAAGTCAGCTGCATAAATCCTTTTTCTTCATTCAGCTATATTTTGAGTTATATTTTTTGTAAGATGCAAAAATTTTAAGTTTTTCTTTATTACTTTCTTCCATTTAATTTTCGATCTACTTTTACCTTTTTTTCTCTGTATGTATTAAGTAATTCTTCTGCACAGGTGCATTTATAGGTCTATGACATGTCCAAGCTATCTAAGTCATCATTCCCTTAATTTATCCTCGATTAGAGCCACCTCTACTTTTTACGAATGGTTTTATTTTTTATGTTATCTTTTCTATATTGCTATACATCTATCTTAACATTCTTATTTCTGCCACATTCATCTTACGTATATGTATTTTTCTGACTGCCCAATATCTATGTTATAAAGCATAGATGGTTTTATGACTATCCTATAAAACTTTTCATTCAACTTGGCAGATCGTCTATGATGTGGCTGATCAAGCGTGTTAGAGTTAACGGAGGAAGCAACTGACGGAACCCTCAGCCTCGGACGGACGAAGGAGGACGCCGCCGAGCTAGTTCGAAGGTACGATAGCTGCCAACGACATACCAACATCCAGCAACAGTCAACTTCTCAGCTGAACCCCCTGGCGGCCCCATGGTCCTTTGCTCAGTGGGGATGGACATCCTGGGACCATTCCCCCGGCTTTTGGCTAGTGTAGGTTCTTGCTGGTCGCCGTCGACCACTTCACCAAATGGGTTGAGGCTGAGGTGCTGGCTAAGATCCCCGAAAGCAAGGTAAGATCCTTTTTTTGAAAATCCAGGGGCTTAGAGCGCGACTGGATGACTTCAAAGGGAGATGGGTGAAGGAACTCCCCAACATGCTATGGGCCTATCACACGACACCGTTGGCTCCCACCAGAGAAACCCCCTTCAGCCTCGTCTTCGGGTCTGAGGCCGTCATCTCTGTGGAGATTGGCATCCCGAGTCCCGAACGGAGTCTTATGAGGGGAGGATAACTCGAGCCAGCTATGAACCAACCTCGACCTCATAGAGGAGGTACGTGACCGGACGCAGCTCAGGATGGCTACCTACCGACAGCGAACCGTCAGGTACTACAACGCCCGTGTCCATCCCAGGACATTCCTACCAGGGGACCTGGTCCTCATACGGGTTGAGGTCTTGAAGCCGACGGAAGGAGGCAAGCTATCACTAAATTGGAAAGGACCCTATCGGGTCACCGAAGCCCTCCACCGTGGAGCATATCGAATCGAAGGACTTGATGGAAAGTCTCTACCTCGGATCTGGAATTCTGTCACCCTCCGCCGGTACTACCAGTAATGTACACTTTTAACATTGTGTTATTTAAGTGTTTGTATTCTTTTGGATTTACCTATCCCACATTCTCGACTAATAAAAATATGTTCAAGAAACCCGTCTTTTCAGCCAAAGCCCGACTTCGGTCGGCACTGAAAGCTCGAGACCAGCTCGGCACCAAAGCCCGACTCCGGTTGGCAATGAAATCCCGAGGCCAGCTCGGCACCAAAGCCCGACTTCGATCGGCACTGAAAGCCCAAGGCCAGCTTGGCACCAAAGCCCGGCAATGAAAGCCCGAGCACCGAAGCCCCGACTTCAGACAGCATGGGGAACCCAAGGCCGACCTAGCGCCTGAGGTTCGACCTCGGCCAGCCCTGAGATCCCAATGACCACTCGACGATGCAAGCTCATCATGAGACTCACACCTCGACGTCGAACTTGGGTTTTCACAAAGGAAAGCCCCGAGGCCAGCCTCAGTGCTCCCCCCGGGGTCCGATCCTATGTAGCGACTAAGTCGTGGATTTGCTCACGATGAGCAGACAGACACGGCGACCCCACCAGTGCCGACACAGCCCTATCAAGGGTCCTACGATGGCAAGCTGAGGGGGAAATTATGCTACTTTAAGCAAAGTGCTCAACCCTCGACCCCACCAGTGCCGACACAGCCCTATCAAGGGTCCGGCAAGCTGAGGGAGAAATTATGCTACTTTAAACAAAGTGCTCAACCCTCGACAATAGATTTCAAAGGAAAAAGAAATAATTTCATTACTTTGAATGTTTTACAAAATGCCGACCCGAGTCGAACTTGGGAACAAAAACAACAAAAGTGCACTGGGAAGGGCTCTCAGGCGTCGCCAGTGCCGACCCATTCCCATGCGAGTCTTCCAGTCCTTCGCAGGTGTCAGGCTCAATGTCCCTAAGGCTAGCAATCCTAGAGACTCGCGCGGCCTTCTCCTTCCCATCGTGGAAGCCCTGGAGGTAGGCGTCAGCGGAGCCCTCCGCGACCTCCTCGGCGAAGGCGATGGAGCCTCGGAAGCGCTCCTCTGACTCTACTGCCGCCAGCTCCACCACTACGGCCCTTTCCTCGACGGCTTGGGCTCTCCGCAGGGCATCGTCCGCTTGGGCGGTGGCATCGGCGGCTTGGGCATCGGCCCTCCGAGCGATCTCCTTGGCGCCCTCAGCCCGGCCTTCGGACTCCTTGGCCTCTTGGATTGCCATCTCAAGTCAGAGTCGGCAGGCCCTAGCTTGGCTTCGGCAACACGAGCGCGCCCCATGTCGGCCGCTCCTTGCCACCTGGCCTCCTCGACCTCCGCTTGGAATAGCGTCAGGGTCTTTGTCACCTCCTTTGCCTCCCTCCGGGCAGTCCCCGGCGCCCTCTCGATCGCTTTGACCTCCCGTCGGGCCACCTCCAGGGCACTCTCGGCCTCCTCGGCCCTGACCACAGCGGCCAAGGTTGCCTGGTGGGCGCGATGGCTACGGAAGGCGATGTCCCTTAGAGCCAAAAGGGAGTTTACCGCCTGCGCAAGGAAAGCCCTAGTTAGTACTCGGATAAGCAGAAACTAAAAGAGAAAAGAACACCTACCCAAAGGTGCGCTGCGAAGGCGTCCTGAAGAATGGCGGGAGCGTCCAGCTGGCGAAACTCCGCCTGGAGCTCCAGCAGGCAGACCCTCGCCAATAGTCATTCGGCGGTACAACCATTGTAGGCGAGGGACACCCACGGGGGGTCCGCCCCAGCCCTTCTTCCCTCGGGGTCGGCCAAGGCTGAGGGGGCAGACGTTGCTGCATCTCTGTCCCGGGTGGGCCTTCCTCCGAGGTTGGCTCGGCCACGGGCTCCGACGACTCGATGCCGGCGGCGGCCGATTCGACGCTCGGAGGAGCTGCTGCAGCCCGCGGCTCCTCTGGTAAGGTGTCGGCAGTTAGGTCGATTGTTGGGGCTGCCGGAGGGGCACTCGACGCAATGGGTGGCTGTGAGGACGAAGGACCGGCCTCCTCACCCGCCTGCTGGCCATCGGCTGGGGGGGGGGCAGGGGCCTGGGGGCGGGGCTTCTTCTTTGACCCTCCTGCCGCGGCTTCGGCCTTCCGCTTCTTTGCGACCGCCCTCATCAATATCTCGGTCGGCGGCCTCATATCTACACAAGTCAAGGTAGGTCAGAACCACAAAAAAAAGAGAGGAAAAGTTGTGGAGTGTCCTCAGCTGCTCACCATCGCTCGAGAGAAGACCCGCGAGTTGGAGGTTCTCCTCGGACATAAGCTGTTTGCAGCGGGGAACCACTGCCGTCAGCAACTGCCCAAAGGCCTTCCTATCCCTCGGGACCACTGTCGGGTTCTTGTTCGGCCGCGTGTCGGGGTCCCTCCACCTCGCCCTCACTCCCTCGAGGTCGGAAAAAAAGAACCGGGTCTTCCACCCCTTAACAGACGTAGGGATACCTACCCGGAGGGCTCGGTTAGGCCTAGGCTGAAGCACCCACCAGCCTGACTGTTGCCGGAGGGTATAAAAACTACGGAACAGGGAAACCCTAGGCTCTATCCCGTGGAGATGGCACAGTACTAGGTAGCCGTAGATGGTCCGAACGGAGTTCGGGACCAACTGGGCGGGCGCTAAAGAGAAAAGGTCAAAGAGGTTGATAAGGAAGGGATAGAGAGGTAGTCGGAGGCCCCCCTTGAGGAATGCCTCGTACAAGGCAATCCGCTCGGGACGAGAGGACATCACCCTGTCCTCGGGGTGGGGACGAACAACCAAACACTGCTCGAAACCCCAAACCGAGCCTTAATATTGGCTAGCTCCTACCCGGTTATGGAGGAGGCGATCCCTTCCGAAGATTCCGCCCTAGCCCTAGGAGGGGGACCGGTGGCTACCGGACGACCCCTGGCGAGGGCCCGATTGATGACTCGCCGCCGGGATAGAGGAACACGGTCCTCAGAGGAAGGTGAAGGAGAAGAAGTCCACGCAGGCATGGGAGACGGAGAGGCTCACACTCGCGAGGAGGACAGACGATCCTCGGGTGGAGCAGAAGACCAAGAAGGGAAGAAGCCATGAAAGAACTGGAAGGGATCGGGGAACTAACCTGAACAAAGGAGAAGAACGGCGAGGAAGGAAGAAAGACTCAGAGGAAGAACGCTCGAACGGGGCGAGAGCTTAGGAAGGAAGATGCAGGTCTTGGAAACAGAATGCCAGGTTCAAAGCCTTCCCCCAGTTTTATCGGTTTCGAATTGTCCCACCTAGCCTAGCCGGCCACGCGGACGCCCGCTATAGGTGGTGTCACCTCGGCAGGTGCCCGGCACGTGGGACACTCCGCCTTCGGCCAATCGCAAGGCATCGCTAGCATCAGCACTATGATGGCAATAATGGCGGTTGCTTTTCGTGGGTTTTGAAAGGACACCCCCGTTTCAAGGCGGATCCCCATAGATCTGACGGTTGGCAGGAGCGGTAGCACTGCAACGCCTAAGGCACCCGCACTAAGAAATTATTGTACCAAAGGACATGCACCCCTCCGCAATTGGCAGCACGCTAGGATCAGCCACCTGGGAGCTTACGCCCCTTTCGCCTGGCTGGGAGTGGGCCTACATAGTCTCAGGGCGAGGGGGCATTTGATGTGGCTGATCAAGCCGCGTTAGAGTTGACGGAGGAAGCAACTGACGAAACCCCCAGCTTCGAACTCCGAGGCCCCCTCGACCTCGGCCTCGGACCTCATGTCCCCTCGGCCTCGGACCTCATGCCCTCTTGGCCTTGGGCTCCAGATCCCCACTACCTCGAGCCGCCGGACACTACCACGTGGCCCACCAACCACCTGCAGTCGTCACGTGGCCCACTAACTGTTTGCAATTGCACATGGCCACTATCTGTAGCAGCGCTTGTCTGACACGACTAGGCTCACCTGCCACCTATGGCGCCGCACCTGGCAGGCGACTGACGCGGCAAGACACCTCTGGTATGCTCAGTGTTGGTTGCGACCTATCTTTGTCAACCTGGCCACCTGCTCGCTACCGGACAACAGAGCCTCGGAATTAGCCATCTTTCGAGAGCGAAAAAGGAATCTTCGAACAGGTATAAGAACCTACACTCACAACGAGGAAGGGATCTGAACTCAAGTTCTCTAGCCATTTTCTATTAGCTCTTTTTCTTTACTATTTCCAAGTTGCTTACTTGAGCGTCGAAGGATCCCCACCGATGCAATCGGTCCCCGGAAGACTTCTTACAGGAGCTTCTTCGAGGAGGAGGATCTCCGTTTCCCAACGTTGAAGGAAAGAGACTTGGCAGCAACAGTCTACGATCACATAATATTCCAGTTCCATTTTTCTATTTTATCGAACCTACTTTAATCCCATGAACAATATCATCCTCAATCTCATCTTTCTTATGAATAATCGATCCTAAATACAAAAAATGATTACTTTTAATAACTTTATAGTCCCCAATTTGTACTTTATATTCATCTTCATTCTTATCATACTACAATTGCATTCCATATTCTGTCTTTATCTTAATCTAAAATCTTTAAATTCTAATGCATTTCATCATAATTCTAACTTACGATTAACTCTAATTTAATTTTATCTACCAATACTATATCATTTAAAAATAACATGTACTACGAAGTATCATCCTGAATATATCTAGTAAGATCATCTATAAATAAAGTAAAAAGATAGAAACTAAGAACAGATCCCTAATATAAGCCTACTGTAATAAAAAATTCGCTAGTATTACCACCAATAATTCTTACACTAATAACTATCCTATCATATATATTTTTATTATGTTAATATATCTAACATATACTCCTTTTTTTCTAACACATCATAAGATTTTCTAGAAACCCTATCATATGCTTTTTCTAAATCAATAAAAGTCATATGAAGATCTTGTTTCTTTGTTTTATACATCTCCATTAACCTCCTAAAGAGGAAACTAGCTTCTATGGTTGATCTTTCTAGCACAAAACCAAATTAATTTTCTAATATTTTTGTATTGCATCTTTAACTTATGTTTAATTATTCTCTCATAAAATTTTATAGTATATGACTCATGAGTTTGATACCATGATAATTAGAGTAGTTTTGAATATTTCTTTTATTCTAATAAATTGGTATTATAATATTCTTCATTCATAAGCATCTTTTTAGTTTTTAAAATTATATTAAATAAATTTGTTATTAACTTTACTCCAGTATTGCTTAAACATTTTCAAACTTCTATAAGAATCTTATCAGATCCCACAACTTTCTTACTTTCAGCCTTTATATAGCCTCATTTACTTCAGATATCCTAATTCGATGAGTATATACCATAACTTTATCCTCAATGGAGCTAATAAGCATCCTAAATTATTTACATAATTTTTATTTAATAATTTATTAAAATAATTTCTTCATCTTTCTTGATCATTTCTCCTTAACCAAAATTCTTTTATCATCATTTTTAATGCATTTAACCTAAGATCTTTAGTTTTTCTATCTCTTACTTTTACAATTTTATATGTCTTTCCTCCATATTTTTTTTTAGCTTGTAATATAATTTCTCATATGCCTTGTATCTAACTATTCGTACCATTTTTTTAACTTCTTTCTTAATCATCTTATGTTTTCATATGCTTTTTTATTTTTAAATTTAGTTAGTCTTTTATAGCACTCTCTTTTAGCCTTAACTGCTAATTGAACTTTTTTATTCCACCACAAAGTTTTCTTACCATATGATCCTTTTTTTTAACCCTATAGCAATTTTTCTAATATTATTAGCCATCTCTCTCCATATAGTATTAATCTCTTCATTTATACTTCATTTTTCTTTCTTTATCACTCTATCTTTAAAGGATATTAGTTTCTCTTCTTTCAAATTTTACTATCTAATCCTTGAATCCTTATACCTTGTAGTCTTTCTCCTTCATTTCTAAATATATACATCCATAACAATTAATTATGTTATGTAGTTAGACCTTCACCCGATATAACCTTGCAATCTTTACAAAACACTCAATCAATTTTTTTAGTAAGGAACAAATCTATTTGACTAGCATTATATCTACTTTTAAAAGTACCAAATGAGAGTCCCTCTTTTCAAAATATGTATTGGCTAATATTAGATTATATGCTATCGTAAACTCTAAAATGGTATTTTTCTCGTTATTTCTATCTCTAAATCTATAACCTCCATGTACTCTTTCAAAACCTATATTATACTTTTCTACATGTTTATTCAAAGTTTCTCCAACAAATATTTTTTCTTTAGTAGAAATCTCTTGAATTAGTTCGTTCGTTCCAAAAACTTTGCTTTGTCACACTATCTAAAGCTATTTAAGGAGCATAAATAGTAATAATATTTATTGGCTCCTTATCTATCACTACTTAATTAATATTATTCCATCTCCTATCCTCTTAATGTGCACAACTTCATCTTTTAAGCTTTTATTTATAATAATTCCTAATTCATTCCTATCTTTGTCGTATACCAAAGTTTAAAACCATCAACCTCTTTTGCTTTTTTACCTATCCACTTGATTTTTTGCAAGCAAATAACATCAATTCTCCTTCTACTCATTATATCTATTAGTTCCATTAATTTTTCTGTTAATGACCCTACATTCCAAATTGCTAAACATATATTATATTTATTTTTATTTTTATTTTTATTTTTATTTATTGAACTAATTTCTTTACCTACATCCGTTCATGAAGGTATGGAAACTCCTACTTATTTTTCATCACACTCAGATGCCAATATGATACACTTTCAGGGACTATCCTTGCCATTTCCACATCCACGGTTCGATGTAGTGCGCCACTTTTGAGAAACATTCTATATTTTAATTTTTTCTTTTGGACTCATGTTCATATGGTATGACTATAATTTTACACTAGCTGTCAACCTATAGCAACCTTTCTTTATCTGGATTTGAGATTGGTTATATAAAAAAAACTCATACATATATGGAGTTCCCCCTAGAAAAACCAAAAAATAAATTATGCATGCACACAAAAGGGTTTCTACTACAAGTTTTAAGGCTCTCAAGTCCATTTATAGAATTCTCCATGTGAAACAATAATTAAAGATGAAGCCTTCCTAAGAAAGAGTGATTTCCTAAGTCTTCCTTTCCTTTTCTCTTTGCTTTATAAGGATGTTATTTTTTTCTATACTTTGAACCATAAAGCAACCAGCTCCCTTCAGTGATCACTAGACTAGAAGCCCATCTCGACCATAAGGAGTGGTCAAAAATGATTTTTTTTCTGTTTTGAAGAGAGTCAGCTGCTTTATGCTTCACATATTCTAGAATCAAGGACTCCACTGTCACACTTGACCAATATTGGTGTTAACAAGAATTTAATTTCAACTCCTACCAAGAATCTAAGGACATGATAACATACCTTTGACATATAGAACCATGTGAATTCCAAACGTATTTATTCTATTATAAACACACTTAAGTCTTTCAAATTGCATTACCAATAGTACTCACAAGCACTCCTTAGCCTTGTTTTATGGAAGTTATGGCCACATTAGTTTCTAGTTTTTTAGCATGAAAAGATCTAAAGGAATGAGAAATGGCATTGTTCGTGGATGATTTCATTTGGGCCTAAACTTCAATCACCAAAAATGCATTCGATATTCTCATTTTGGTTAATTGAACTCAATTTGTGTCTGTCAATGTTTTCTTTTATTTAGCATTCAGCACTATTTTTAACTCATCTTTTAAGATTATATTGCAAACAGCATAGGCCTTGGGCCTTGAGATCTAAGATTTATTCCAGATCTCCACCTATTGTAGGTCCTATCTTTCACAATGGAGGGTCATCACGCTAGAGGAACTCAGCTAATTACGATGGTGCATTCAGTTGGATAGATTCCAAGCTAAATTTTATGCAAATAGGTCAAGTTTAGGCCGACTTATGTGAGACCAATCCATCATGCTCTAATTCAAACATCCCTCCTCCCCCTTCCCCCCCCCCCCCCCCCCCCCCCCAACCCGCCCCTTTCTCTCGGTTTGTTAGCACAAGCTCACTAGGCAATTCCTTGAAAACTATTCTCATGTTGACTTCCAGCCCTTCCAGAAATCAACATGTTTCCTACATGTAATAGAACCAGATGTAAAACTAGATTTTGTCCAACAAATTCTAAAGCCAAGTACTACTAAGGAAGATGGTACCACTAATAATGAAGCACATCCAATTTATAAAGTTTACACGATCTACTTCAGCCTGCCATGAATATTATATTTTCTGTCTTTCAATTAATTACAATATATTTCGCTATCGTTAGGTTTTAGATATTAATCTTTCTCAATTGTTAACGTCCTTTTATTTCCTATCCAATGCATGTGTACTTTGCTGGTCACTTCAAATATTCCTTGTTTTGTGTAATTTCAATATTATATTTCACCACTTCATCAAAGAGAGAAAGAGAACAAATATCTTGAGTCTTCTGAACCTTTCAGCGACATATTGCAAGAGCTGCCATTTGAAGGCCAAACAACAATGTTTTAAAAGATTGTGGATGGCAGATGGGGCAGCTAGTGCATAACCATGCAGTGGGCACCTAAAGGCCAACCCCAAAATGATAACTTAAAATAAATAATAAATAAAAGGAGAAACCTAAAAGAAGTATATATATAATAGATGATAACTTATCAAATAAGATGTCATAAATCAATGGCAACATCCAACACTAATTTACCAAGTGATGCCATTCTAAATACTCAAATGTGATGTAAAATGTTAAGGCAAGTGCTAGACAGGCCTGCCTGGGTAGATTATCCAGTTGGTCTGGGCAGGCACTTCTAATAATCATGCCAAACAATCATGATCTTTAAGATGATTGAAGGGATCATATTTATCTACTAAAGAAGATTTCATTGTTCCGAACAGAACATGAGTTTTGCCTGCAAAAGTTCTCTGATAAAATTAAAATAGATGGAGGAGTCCAAAATTCTAATCGTTTATCCGAGATTCATATGCAAGTAATCTTGCAATATCACCATCCCAAGGACTAGGCTTACAATGTTTCCTAATTCTGCACACCATTGGTCCATTAAAATAATCTATTTGACTTCAATGACATATTCATCTTATAACTTCGGCACTTCTCAGTGTGGCTAACTAGCATGTTTCTGCATAGATTCACACACCCAGAAGCAAAGAAAAAGGAAGAGTGGATTTATGATGATACAACAAAGAGGTCTTGATCGAAGACATAAAACAATTTAGGTCCAGATGGTTACCTTATGAACTACAGTGTTTTCTACATGATACTTACCACGGAAACGGTATATGGCCAAAGGTCTAAGCCACTAACAACATCCACAAGATTGCGACATAATTCATTATCATCATTTATAACATTGTTCACCACAGTTACCTGACACCATAATCTTGCGTACACATATATAAAACAGCTTCAATGACCTAGATTCTTCTTCTTGAAGTCCGTTTAAGAAATTTTCATTTTTCTGCGTACTTTTTGTGTGTGCGCGTGCGCACTCGCATGCATACAATGAGGAGTTATCGTGGTATCTAAATAACTATTCGATAGCATGACAAGATCCGACAACTAATAGCTAAAGTCCAACAAGAACTTTTTTTTTTTTTTTTTTTTTTTGTTAGATAACTGATTATATATAGCCATAAGTATATTCAAGGGGATATAACAAGCATAGGCAAAACAAAAAATCCTAGCAGATGAAATTGTCAAAACATCAAATGAGTTTCTTACTTGATCTGCCCCTTCTTGGCAACATTCGGCCAGTCGTGGGCGGCGACGCCAGTCCTCCATTCGAACTCGACCGTCACCGTCGTGGGCGGCTGGTGGTCGGGCGTCGCAAAGCAAGCAAAGTAAGTTCCTTGCTCGCTCGCAGTGAAAGCAAAATTCCCAGACTCCACCTTCTCCGATTTATGGATGTTTGTCCCATGAGGCGACGCCATCTGAAGAAATCCCAAAGGATTAAAAAATAAAAAAAAAATCATAGGAATTAAAACGAGTGAGATGGATTAGACTAGATTAGAATATGGGATCTAGGACCGAGGAGAGAACGGAACTAGGTTATCATACGTGGACGGAGACGCGGTGGGAGTCAGGAAGGGGGCCAGAGTCGGCGGGGTTGACAACGGTGTACTTGCCGACGCTCATGGTGCCGAGCTTGATGTCCTCGATCATGCACTTGGTTTTGCCCGATTGGAGGTCGAAGCGAAAGGATCTGGCCAAGAGAGAGACCACCGCCAGGGCCAGAGCCAAGCAGAGACCCGCCGATCCTCCTACTCTAATTCCTGGCCCCATCTCGTCCTGGTTTCCAGAAGAACAAAAATAAATTAGACGCCCTCTTTTATTCTCTTCACTCTACTCGGTGATCGGATCGGGAGCCGGTGGTGGTTGGGGGGACGGAGATTGGAGAGGAAACACAAGGAAGCGAGCTCCGGACGCCCGCGAAAGAGAGAGACGCAGCGGGGCGTTAAATCCCGGAGCGCGGTTACATCTTGCAAATAAATCCTGGAATTGGGTTGGGCTGGGCCAATTTTAATAACCTAAGGTGGGGTGGCGTTCAAGGCGTTGGTTTGAATAACCTTTATCTGATTCGGACTTGGCACCTTTGACTCGGATAGAGCTCTCGTGCAACAGCATGTGGATGCGTTACTTGCCTCTATGCTTAATGTATTACGTTTCCTATATTGAATTCTTTTTTTATTATATATATATATATATATACACACATTAAGGCTTGCATGATTATATCTGAGCACATAACAAAAATGATTCACTGTAAATAATAGCTTTAAAATATAAATATTAGCTTTTATTAAAATTTAAAAGAATCCATAGTTGTCATTGGATGCGATACTGTATAATAGCGCATAGCATAGTTATGCATAGCAGTTACACAAAAGTGGAAGTTAATATTCATTGTTACTATTTTTATACCTTTACCTATTTAAAAATAAATATAAATTTAATAATCTTTCATGTAGTAGTGATGAACTTTTAAAGAAAATAGGTAATCGGTATTAACTTGATTTATCTTCCATTTAATAATATCTTTATTTTGATGATCATAAACTATAATTATCTAACTTATGTTTATATTTATATCTTACTTTTAATATTTGATAAGTATTCATATATATTAAAAATGAATATAAATATAAATTTTTATATTTGAGTGGTACTATAATCACAGCAATGTTCATTGAATAAGATGACATAGATATCAAATATTTTGTTCGTATTTATTTTGTTTTCGGCTCTAAGAGGACTGGTAATTAGCTTGCTAAAATTTTGCAAAAGAGGAAGAGGAGAGAAAAAAGAATTAACACTATCTTATTAAAATACATGCCAATAGACCATTTTATAGATTAAATTGGATCAATCCTTCAAAGTTTCTTTTAGCATTTTGACTCATGATTATCTCGTTGTTATATTTGATCGGATAATTCAAAAGGTATATTTAGTATATAATAAAATTTTTAAATCCCATCGAATAGGATGTCTTATTTTTTTTTTGAACTTCCTATTATCCCACTGAGCAAATATTCTATGTATTTACTTTTTTTTTTATTCTCTTTTGCCCTTTATTTCTTTCCTCATTTGTTTTCTTTTATTATTATTACTGCCTTCTTTCTTTTGTATTTTTTTTCTTATCTTTTTTCTTTATTCCTTTATTTTCTTTATTTTCTCCCTTCATTCTTTTCTTTATTTTCTCTTATTATTTCTTTCCATTCTTCCTTATTTTCTTTTCTATTCATCTTCGTTCTTTCATTTCTTTTTTTTTTTTTTATTTTCTTATTTCTTTTTCATCTTTATTTATTCATTTCTTTCTTTACCTTTGTTCTTACTTTCTTTTTCTCCTCTCCTTCTTTACCTTCTCAAATAAATTTCAAAATTCTGTCTTCTATTAAAAAAGTGAAGTAGGATGACGAAAATTAAAACGTTGCATGCAATAAAATTTCGGTCCTTCAAATGTGTGAGTGCAAATCGTCCAAATGTTGCCCCAAATTTACAACCCACCCTTTGAGAAATATCATGAATTTTAAACGTAACATCGGGAAGTACCGGCCGTATATTAAGATGGTGCAATTCATTGCACAATTGCACCTCCTAAGCTGTTTTCTCCAAACATCATTTAAGAACCCACCGTATTCCTGGACCGTTTTAGGAATGAAGCAGGCAGGGTTGGACCAGCATGCAGTTATAATATAAGCCCAAAATTTAGAACCTGATATCTCAATGATGTCACACCGGTGAACTCATGGTGGACTCGGAGAGATGGAAAGGAATCAAGTTTTCTTATTTTCTTAAATAATTCTTGTTGATGCGGATTTTCGTTCTCCAACTAGAATGAGATGTCAGTGCAAACATAGGGTATCCTTCCATCCTTATAAACCTGCAAAACAACGTCCTCACATAGGGGTTAAGGTGGTTGGTCCTTGCAGAGAGCCCTCTAACGCTCAAATCAGTGAAAATCTTAGGCAACAAAAAATATGGAGAAGGTTTTTGAGAGAAAGGGAGTCAAAAAGGGGTTCTCACCAAGTCATCCTCAACACTTCTAGACGGTAGAGAATTATTTTAATCGGCTGGTCGGTTAGAACCACTATGGTGTGCGCTATGGACACAGGTTTCGTATGGACGTTACCTAGGTTTCAGCGTCTCGAAGTAATTTGCTGATATAGTAGATCGGCTTCTGAATCTTATTTTCTTCCCGGACCAATACAGAGCTAACAACATTCTCTGAGACAGCTAGGTATAAATATAGAGGTTCCCGACCTTCGGACTGCTAAGCAATGGAGGCAAGCCCAGGTATTTCTCCATTATCTTCAAAGGCCTTTTGACATTGGGGGTCCATTGGAAGTTATTCGCCAAACGAAGTGCCTTAAAAAAAGGTAGGCACTTCTCAGCAAATCGAGCAACGAAGCCGTTGAGGGCTGCTATCCATCCCATGAGGCATTAAATTTCTTAACAGATCTAGGTGGCACCATTTCTGAAGGGCTTGGATCTTCTGGGGGTTCGCCTCAATACCTCTCTGGGATGCCATAAAGCCCAAGAATTTTTCGGAGCTTACTCCAAAAGCATATTTGGCCGGGTTCAGCTTTATTGATATCTCCTGAGGGTGGCGAAACTTTTTGTTAGGTCAGATATATGCTGGGTCATATCTCTGCTTTTTACCAACATGTCATCAACATAAACTTTCATATTCCGACCTATCTGATCTTTAAACACTTTGTTGACTAGCCCCTGATAGGTTACTTTGGCATTCTTTAGTCTAAACGGCATGACCCAATAGCAATAGGTGCCCCTATCAGTGATAAAGGTTGTCTTTTCTTCATCTTTGGGGGCCATCCGTATCTAGTTGTAGCCCGAGTAGGCATCCATGAATGCCAGCATCTGATGGCCGGATGTAGCATCTACCAGCTGATCGATCCTTGGCAAGAAAAAACTGTCCTTTGGGCAGGCCTTGTTAAGATCTGTAAAGTCAATACAGATTTGCCACTTGTTGTTCGCCTTTTTCACTATGACCATGTTTGCCAACTAGCTAGAGTAATTTACCTCCTGGATGAAGTTTGCTTTGAGGAGTTTGTCGACCCCTTCTTCAATTGCTTTCTGGCGTTCTTGGGCAAAACTCCTTTTTTTCTGTTTAATTGGTCTGAATGTCTCATCCACGTTAAGGCGATGGACAAGAACATCCGGACTTATCCCCGGCATGTCAGAGGTGGACTAGACGAAAACATCGATATTTTTGCACAAAAAGTCTACTAGGTCCTATTGGGGCTTCCTTTTCAATTGTGAACCGATACGAATGGTTCGGTCGGGTCGGTCCTCCTCAAGTAGGATTTTCTCAAGCTCCACGATGGGTTTTCCTCTTTGCTCGATGAGGTCTTTTCGAGCATCAAGCTCATCGACTTCCAGCCTTCAAGACTAAAGGTCGGCAATAAAGCAATATCGCGCAGCGGCCTAACTTCCTTGGATGGTCCCAATGCCCCACTTGTGGGAAACTTCATAACGAGGTGTGGGACGGAGATCACTACCTCAAGGGATATCTGCCCGGGTCTTTCGAGGATAGCATTATACGACAACCAAAGTTTGGCTACAAGAAAGTCCATATAGATAGTTGCCATGCAAGGCCATTCGCCTACCCAAACTGTTAGAGTAATCGGCTCTTATGCCACGATGATGTCACCGATGAACCCTATCAAGATAGACCACTGCTCGAAGGTCTTCCATAATTCATTTTTGCAAAAGCGTCAAAATAAATAACATTGACAGAGCTTCCACTATCAACAAGAATCTGGTGTACATCAAAATTTTTCATATTCAAGGATATAACAATAGCATCGTCATAGGAGTATTGTATTCCCTAGAGATCTTCTTTCTCCGAAAATCTGAGGCCCTCGCATTTAATTCTCTTGAATGGGTTCGCTTCCTTGTCCGACCGACTCTCGGATTGGCCGACCATGGCAATAATGTGTACATTGCCTGTCACCGATGGGTTCGATGGGGGTTATTGTCGAGGCTCGGATGGATGCTCCACTCTAGCTTCTACCTTTGGGGGTCCTCTATAGCACTAAAGCCTTCCTCGATAGATAGCTGCTTGATCTCTTGCTTGAGCCGCCAATACTCTTCGGTATCATATCCGTGGTTGCAATGATACCGACAATATTTAGTCATATTTCTTCGAGCAAGATACTCTCAGAGAGGCTTCAGTTGAGGGAACTAA
Source organism: Calamus simplicifolius (assembly GCA_900491605.1). NCBI lineage: Eukaryota > Viridiplantae > Streptophyta > Magnoliopsida > Arecales > Arecaceae > Calamus > Calamus simplicifolius. The sequence goes on from UESW01001477.1 coordinate 22,113, forward strand.
TGCCCTATCTCCATCAGGATTTAAGCTCATGGCGTGGTAAGTGGGGTAAATCGGTTGAACCTCCGTACCAGGTTTCTGAAGCGCTGCCTTGGTGATGGAGCATTTTGGCATCATGGGCTCGTAGGAAGAGTCAGGTGACTTCTATCTGGGTTACTCCTCTCCTTCTATTGCTCAGCTCGTGTCACCTTCTAGACTCTTCCATCCTAACATATTTATCCGCCAGGGCCATCATATCGAGAGACTCCTGTTAGGAATTGTATCCTAAAGCCAATCATTTGATGATTGTGCTGATGTAAATAGCATATAAATTATATATTAATAAAAGTTATTTGGTAGTTTATTCATTACAAGAACATCTTCTTAAACTCCTAATAGTAATGAAGCCCTTAGGATCTTCTTTTACAATAAAGAAGGATTTATCTTTGAAGGTCCTTAAAAGTGTTCGTAACCAAATGATATACTATGACATGGCCATAGTACTATCAATTATAGGATGTTGTATATCATATTTGTTGGTTGTCCTCTTAACCAAGGAGTGTAAAGACACTGGTATGACATACAGGTGAAAGTATAAGAGTACATTTCATCGAACGTGACTCATTTTTGGACACTCTACTGTCAAGAGTTAATCCGAGAAAATATATATATAGTATCCTTAAGACCTGAAAATCATAACCGGTGACTTGCAAGCAACTCATTGTACTTAGGTGCCGGACCATCTGAATTTTTAATCCAACTACGAAAGGTTACTGAGTACAGTCAAGTACTTATATAGTCAATTGTGGATCAAGATGGAATTTGACCTATCCTGTTAAAAGGAGAAATGCTTGTATTTCAACTTAGCAAGACCTTGGCCAAGGCACTTCATGTGAAGGTCACATGATCACTAAAGTTGAAATCACTTTATGGATTTGCTTTTAGAGTTGACAGGCTCTTAAGTCATCCTTAACGTTTGTGGTCAAAAGGATGAATTATACGGCAACTATTTCTTAGGGTTCTTGGAGTTTGCTCGGCAACTCTATGACCTATCCAAACGTTGGGTTCCATTGCTAGATGGGCACATCGATTAGTATAGGAAGTTATTCCTATACTAACGCTTAGGTTTGAACCTAGAGAGTCACACGCATTGAAGTTTCCCAGGATGATCTATTTGCTGATCAACGATTAAGAATCGTATATGATTTAATTAATCAATTTGATTGATAGAATTATCTCAATTGGGTTAAGTACAAATGAATAAGATTCAATTAGATTTAAGTCTATTAGAACGACTAATCAATTTCAAATATTAATTTAAATCAGACTTGATTTGGATTTAAATAGATTCAAAACTAGCCAAATTTGATTTGGCTAGGACCATGATCTATGTAGGTTCAATCCAATAAATTCAAATCAGCTTAAACCAAAACCCTAACCCTATGTGTGAAAAGAATTTTCTCGCATGAGAATCTCACATGATGAGATAACTAAAATCTCATCTCATGAAAATTAAATTCTCATAAAGAATTTAATGTATAACCTTTACTCTTCTCGAAACAGTTTTCGTTGGAATTATAAGTGTTAGAATTCATGTGGAATTGATGTGCCTCTTCGGTTTCCACCAAACATTGGAATTCTAAGTATTACCAAATGTCAAAATTTTAAGTGTTAGAATTCAATGGGTTAAAAGCTGAATTGAGCCTATAACTAAAGGACATTCTTCATCAGATCTAATATGGATTGAAATTCTAAAGAGTCAGAACAAAATGATATAGTTCTAAGAGTTAGAACAAAAAATTCTAGTGTGATTCTGGTGATAGCAAAAGTTTGATGGATCTTGAAGGAAGATTCAAGTGGGAGAATTCAAGATCAATAAAGTTATTTTTCTGCGAGCTAGCACTGTTGGGAATTCGATCATTCGGGGAGCTAGCACCGTTGGGAATTCGATCATTCGGGATTTTGCATGGACGATTCTAGAAGCCAAACGATTGAATGGTTGCAAAGCACAACAAATTTACCTATTGTTCTTAAGGTAAGTATATGATTCCTAGATCTTAAAGCAGGCTTCAAACAAGTAGTATGACTTTTTATCTTGAAATCAAGGATATGATCTTGATGATTTTATTTATATGCATAATTTAGATCAAACGATCCTATAGTATAAGACAAAGATAAGATCTTGATGCATGTTGGATAGATTAATATTTAATCTTTAAGCTTCTGCATTGGTAATCATTATCAAAATTTTAAAATATGTATGCCTTGGAGGTAATTTCTCCCTCAACTCTGTGGGTAATTCACCATACCAAATAAAAATCTCCCTACTTCGATACTCTGCTTGCTAAGGCGGATATAGCCATCTCATGATTAAGATGGTCGAACTCCAGCATGGTCGTATTAAAATGACCTAAAAAGTTTTCAAGGATTCTCTCTTCCATTCGCCAATAATGGCAGATGTTGACAAACTAACTGGTGAAGGAACGGCCAAGTTTGTTAAAAGAGTTGATAGAATTCAGCTTGAATGTGCCGAACCATACTCTGGCATGTCCCCTAAGAGTTGAGGGAAAGGTCCGGCACAAGATCGCCTCTGAGGCTCCGTAAAACAACATTATTGATCTAAAGCTGCTCAGATGGTTATCTAAATTAGTTGTCCCATTGTATGGCTCATTGCGGGGAACATTATGTGCGACGAGACAGCTTCATTCATAATCTTTTCGATGAAGGGCGGACCTTGTTCTATCAAGATTCCAACAGAGACGCATGCTTAACAGCATTCAATTCTAGGCGCATCTCTTGGATTTTCTGCTCGAAAGCCTCGACCTATATTGATGGAGAAGCTGTCTTGGCATCAAACCGTGATGAGAGAAAGCCAGAGATAGGAAGTGGGCCCGGCAAGGCCAGGGAGGCCTTTGTCTCTGGCTTTTCAGTAGGACTAGCCCGATTTCCCCTACTTCATGGTCGGGTTGTCATAGGGGACTCGTAGCTTCAAACTAATTAGGTGGAGCCGTTGGTTGAACCAGTGCGACTGCTCTAATGGGATGTAGCTGAGTGCCCGTAGGAGATTGAGGATTGGGTGCAGTCAGGGGACGGTCTCCTTGGAGTCCTTATACCAATTGCGTCAAGACCTAAACTTGTTGGACCAATATGCTGAATTGGTCGTGTGTAACGGGTGCCACGGGCGGCGGTGGAGTTGCGGCTGTGATGGTTGTGAGGATGTCGTATTCTATGAGAGACTAAGCCTTTGTCTTGGTCAGGGCATTTACGATCGCTCTTCGGTGGGTCATCATTCAAGATTATGTCCTTCTCTTTTGAACCTTTTCTTTTCTATTTTCAAGTTTTTTGGGAACTTGAGGCCTTTTCTCTAGCGCCAATATGTTGTTGTGGATTTTCGTTCTTCAACTTGGGGTGAGATGGTAGTGCATGTAGGGTCCAGGTGGCATCCTCCTATCCTTGTAGACCTGCAAAATAATGTCCTCACGCAAGGGTTGAGGAGGATGACTTGGTGAGAACCCCTCTTTGACTCCCCTTCTCTCAAAAACCTTCCCTACATTTTTGTTGCCTAGGATTTTCACTGACTTGGACATTGAAGGATCCTTTGTCTCCGCAGGGACCACCCACCTCAACCTGAGGACATTGTTTTACAGGTCCACAAGGATGAAAGGATGCCATCTGAATCCCTACATGCACTACTATCTCATTCCAAGTTGGAGAACAAAAATTCAGTAACAATTCTGATTATATTTTATCAATTAATAAACATCCTGTTATGACTTTTATCTGTATACTAAAGTTGTAATGTCATTAAGGATAGAATTTGGTTCTAATTCATCAAGTATGCATCAACCGATCTCCATCTTTCTAAGATCTTTCTCTTATTATTTCATAATGAGACTTGGGGAGAGAAAAAAATTCTAAGATCTTTCTTTTTATTATTTCATAATGAGACTTGGGGAGAGATAAAAAGAGACCGGATAGATCGCACTCAAATCCGCTCCTCCTAAATGATTGATTTCACATGCATATAGTTGTTGATGCCCGGTCACTTTGAGTCGGCCTCCTTGAGCGTCGACAGTTCCCCCACAGAAATATCAAAGCCCTTCCTTTGTCTTCAAAGCCTGCAAGAAGTCCCACGACCGGGTATTCCGGCGGAGACCCTCCGATGCTCAAGTTAGTGCTCTGGGCAACAGCCGTGAGCTTGAGAAAGCTCGAAAGAGAAAGAGTGAGCGGCCCAGAATGAGCGTGTTGAGTCCTTTTTGAGTTACCTCTTACTTCTTTATTTACCATTGTACTCTATGTAGCTTGCTTGAAAAGTTTGAATCTTTGTCATCTAGTGGGAATGAGTCCATGTGGGGCCTCATGATGGACCATAACTTTTGGGGCTCATTTAGTCTGAGTGGCTGAAGTGTCATGATGACTGAGTACTTTTGGTGGATGAAATGTCAGGGCTGACATCTATGAGGCCCAAATGCCACACCTGTCAAGACTTTTATGATGAATGATAACTTTCGATAAAGCTTACCTCTTAGTGAAATGTCAGAGCTTTAGGCGCCATCTTGTTAGAGACAGATGACCACTTAATTATCTCATTAAAGTAAGTGGCCATAATTTATTAATCCAGAAGATGACGTGGTGAACAGTCACTGTAGGGCCCGCGCGTGTCCGAGTTGGAAGCAACTAAGGAAGGGCCGCTGGGGACTTAGGTCCGGCGAGGCCATTATCGACTGAGGCCGGGCCGCCTAGGACTGCTCGGGAGCCGCCAAGGGCTTCTTGGGATCACTGTGGCCGCCTGGGATTGTTCGGACCTGTGCGCGCATGAGGCCGGCTAGGATGCTCGTGGTAGGAAATAGGGGCTGCTTGGGAATGGTGCGGCCGCCTAGGAACGCTCGGGGCCGCCATCATAGGAGTGTCGGGGCTGCCTAGGATTGCTCGGGAGCCTCCTAGTTGGGAGAAGCTTTCGGGACCGCCTAAGATGAAGATGTCCCGAAGTTATTACCGAAGCACATTAACGTGCATGCATGGGGCCAAAAAGGGAGTCAATCGTGGCAACCATAAATGCACGTGGCCTTTATAAGACCATAAAAGCCCCGGCATATAAATGCGATAGAGAGTCATCATCGTGGTGGCATTTGGAGTCTGAAACCAAAGCGCTAGGATGACCGCCTAGAAAGGCCGCCTAGGATGGCCGTTGAGGAAGGCCGCCTAGGACTGCCGCCTAAGATGGAAGGCCGCCTAGGATTGTTAAGGAGGGCCGTTGAGGAGGCCGCGGAGGAAGAGGCCGCTTAGGACTTCCTCCGCTGTCTCTTTCTCTTCGTGGTCCGTGACTTGACATTGAATGCTCTATTCTATTGAATGCCCTCCAATAAATGCCTTGGAGCGAGGGACCTATAAATGCCTCGACACATAAATACCGTTGAGAAGGCCGTCGAGGAAGAGGCCACTTAGAATTGTTGTGAGGAGGGGGCCGCTTAAGATGAAAGGCCGCCTAGAATTATTGTGAGGGGGCCGCTTAAGATGAAAGGCCGCCTAAGATTGTTAAGGAGGGGGCTGCTCAAGATGAAAGGCCGCCTAGAATTATTGTGAGGAGGGGGCCGCTTAAGATGAAAGGCCGCCTAAGATTGTTAAGGAGGGGGCTGCTCAAGATGAAAGGCCGCCTAGAATTATTGTGAGGAGGGGGCCGCTTAAGATGAAAGGCCGCCTAGAATATTATTGTGAGGAGGGGGCCGCTCAAGATGAAAGGTCGCCTAAGATTGTTAAGGAGGGGGCCGCTCAAGATGAAAGGCCACCTAGAATTATTGTGAAGAAGGGGCCGCTTAAGATGAAAGGCCGCCTAGAATTATTGTGAGGAGGGGGCCGCTTAAGATGAAAGGCCGCCTAAGATTGTTAAGGAGAGGGCCGCTCAAGATGAAAGGCCGCCTAAAATTATTATGAGGAGGGGGCCGCTTAAGATGAAAGGCCGCCTAGAATTATTATGAGGAGGGGGCCGCTCAAGATGAAAGCCCGCCTAAGATTGTTAAGGAGGGGGCCGCTCAAGATGAAAGGCCGCCTAAGATTGTTAAGGAGGGGGCCGCTTAGGACTTCCTCCGCCTAGGATGAAAGGCCGCCTAGGATTGTTAAGGAGGGGGCCGCTTAGGACTTCCTCCGCCTAGGATGAAAGGCCGCCTAGGATGGACTTCCTCCGCCTAGGATGAAAGGCCGCCTAGGATTGTTAAGAAGGGGGCCGCTTAGGACTTCCTCCGCCTAGGATGAAAGGCCGCCTAGGATTGTTAAGGAGGGCCGTTGAGGAATAGGCCGCAGGATTTCCTTTTGGTTCTGTATCATTAAACGCTGCCCATTGATTTGCCTATGGGACATTAATGACAAAAAGGCGGTCACATCACATAGCTATTTTTTCCACTTGTTCTCTCTCTTCATTATGACGGGCACTTATTTCAACAGGGAGCAAAGCTATGAACGGAATTAAATGCCCGCTGCGCCCTTGAAGAAAAACCCAATAGGCCAGCGAGGCCGCCTAGGAACTAAGCCGCTTAGGAAGGCTGCCGAAGATGACCGCCTAGAAAAATTGTTCAAAAATTTCTATTTTTATTACCCATGGGCCTGTTAACTGGTCCTATCAGATGCCCCCTACACTCCTTGAGCTTGTAGGTCCTGCACTAACCAAGCTGAAAGAGTGTAAAAATTTTTAAGTAATATTGGGGGTAGGTTTATTACCTTGTGCCCGCCACTTAAAGCAATGTACGCCCAATTTTTTGGGGGGGGAGACGCTCGTCAACTAGTTGGCAAGGCAAAATAGAGCTAATGGAGCTGCACTAACGCAGGCTGAGAGATAGAGCCAACGAGGCTGCAATAAAACCGTTGAGGTCGATAGAGCCGATGAGGCAGAGCGGTAGAGCCGCTAAGGCTATAATAATTCCGCTAAGGTCGTAATGATGCCGCTGGGACAGAGGGATAGAGCTACTAAGGCTGTGATAGAGCTGTTGAGGTTGATAGATAGAGCTGGTGCTGATTCCAAAAGCATTAGGTGCCAAGCTGGCCTCGGGCCTTGGCTCGGGATCGCCTAGAATCCAAGTTTAAACCTTCGAGAATTTCTTATGCTGGCTCAGGGCGTCCATGCCCTTTTTGGGTTATATGTTGAGGCCATTAGAAGCCAGCCCAAGGGGCGGCTGGGGCCTAACATAACTGTGGCCGCCCAGGACCAGCCCGAGAGCCGACTGGAGGCCTGACATAACTGTGGCCGCCTAGGACCAGCCCGAGGGCCGGCTAGGGGCCTAACATAGCTGTGGCCGCCCAGGACCAGCCCAAGGGCCGGCTAGGGGCCTGACATAACTGTGGCCGCCTAGGACCAGCCCGAGGGCCAGCTAGGGGCCTAACATACTTATGGCCGCCTAGGACCAGCTCGAGGGCCGGCTAGGGGCCTAACATACTTGTGGCTGCCTAGGACCAGCCCGAGGGCCGGCTAGGGGCCTAACATACTTGTGGCCGCCTAGGACCAGCTCGAGGGCCGGCTAGGGGCCTAACATAACTGTGGCCGCCCAGGACCAGCCCGAGGGCCGGCTGAGGGCTTGACATAGCTGTGGCCGCCTAGGATCAGCCCGATGGCCGGCTAGGGGCCTAACATAACTGTGGCCACCCAGGACCAGCTCGAGGGCCGGCTAGGGGCCTTACATACTTGTGGCCGCCTAGGACCAGCTCAGGGGCCGGCTAGGGGCCTTACATACTTGTGGCCGCCTAGGACCAGCCCGAGGGCCGGCTAGGGGCCTAACATACTTGTGGCCGCCTAGGACCAGCCCGAGGGCCAGCTAGGGGCCTAACATACTTGTGGCCGCCTAGGACCCGCTCGAGGGCCGGCTAGGGGCCTAACATAGATGTGGCCGCCTAGGACCAGCCCGAGGGCCGGCTAGGGGCCTAACATAACTGTGGCCGCCTAGGACCAGCCCGAGGACCGGCTAGGGGCCTACATACTTGTGGTCGTCTAGGACCAGCCCGAGGGCCGGCTAGGGGCCTAACATACTTGTGGCCGCCTAGGACCAGCCCGAGAGCCGGCTAGGGGCCTAACATACTTGTGGCCGCCTAGGACCAGCTCGAGGGCCGGCTAGGGGCCTAACATACTTGTGGCCGCCTAGGACCAGCCCGAGGGCCAGCTAGGGGCCTGACATACTGGTGGCCGCCTAGGACCAGCTCGAGGGCCGGCTAGGGGCCTAACATACTTGTGGCCGCCTAGGACCAGCCCGAGGGCCGGCTAGGGGGCTAACATACTTGTGGCCGCCTAGGACCAGCTCGAGGGCCGGCTAGGGGCCTAACATAACTGTGGCCGCCTAGGACCAGCTCAAGGGCCGGCTGGAGGCCTGACATAGCTGTGGCCGCCCAGGACCAACCCGAGGGACGGCTGGGGGCCTGACATAGCTGTGGCCGCCTAGGACCAGCCCGAGGGCCGGCTAGGGGCCTGACATAACTGTGGCCGCCTAGGACCAACCCGAGGGCCGGCTAGGGGCCTGACATACTTGTGGCCGCCTAGGACCAGCCCGAGGGCCGGCTAGGGGCCTAACATACTTGTGGCCGCCTAGGACCAGCCCGAGGGCTGGCTAGGGGCCTAACATAACTGTGGCCGCCTAGGACCAGCTCGAGGGCCGGCTAGGGGCCTAACATAACTGTGGCCGCCCAGGACCAGCCCGATGGCCGGCTAGGGGCCTGACATAGCTGTGGCCACCTAGGACCAGCCCGAGGGCCGGCTAGGGGCCTAACATAACTGTGGCCACTCAGGACCAGCTCGAGGGCCGGCTAGGGGCCTTACATACTTGTGGCCGCCTAGGACCAGCTCAGGGCTGGCTAGGGGCCTTACATAGAGCTGATGGAGCTACACTGATGTCGCTGAGGATGAGAGATAGAGCCAACGAGGCGGCAATAAAACCATTGAGAGCCTTTTGAACCCCGAAGGGTGACCCGAGAGTCGCTGTGATGAGACCGTGCTTGGGAGCCTTTAACCCCAGAGGGTGACCTGAGGGTGCTTGGACCAGGATCAGGTTCCTTTTGAACCCCGAAGGGTGACCCGAGAGTCGCTGTGATGGGACCATGCTCGGGAGCCTTTAACCCCGGAGGGTGACCTGAGGGTGCTTGGACCAGGCTCAGGTTCCTTTTGAACCCCGAAGGGTGACCCGAGAGTCGCTGTGATGGAACCATGCTCGGGAGCCTTTAACCCCGGAGGGTGACCTGAGGGTGCTTGGACCAGGCTCAGGTTCCTTTTGAACCCCGAAGGGTGACCCGAGAGTCGCTGTGATGGGACCATGCTCGGGAGCCTTTAACCCCGGAGGGTGACCTGAGAGTCGCTGTTATGGGACCAGGCTTAGGTTCCTTTTGAACCCCGAAGGGTGACCCGAGAGTCACTGTGATGGGACCATGCTCGGGAGCCTTTAACCCCAAAGGGTGACCTGAGAGTCGCTGTGATGGGACCAGGCTCAGGTTCCTTTTGAACCCCGAAGGGTGACCTTTATTGATGGGGTGAAAATAAAACCGCCTCGGGGGTTTCTTGGCCGGCCCGGGGTGTCTATGATCTCGGGACCACTAAAGTCATTTTGAAAATATTTCGGGGGTCGCTCGGCCGGTCCGAGAGTTTGACTCGGAGCCGTCGAGACCATAGGACTTGAACCTCCTCGGAGGTTTCTCACACCGATCCGGGGGTGTCCTTATGATCGCGGGGCTACCGAAAAACTACCTCGGCGGTCGCTTGGCTGGCCCGAGTGGTTTTTTGAGAAATTAAATGAAAAAACTTCTTCTTTATTATTATTTTTTTTTTGTACAGCATTGCCATAGGAGTTTAGCTCAGGGCCATGTAGGACACAGGGCTTGAACCTCCGAAGGTTTCTTGTGCCGGTCCGGGGTGTCTGTGTCCCTTGGGGCGCTGAGGGGTTAGAAAGTCAAATAAAAAGAAATCTGCTGGATTATATGAAAAGAAACTTTGTTCTCAGAGTGTAGCATACTTAGCTTTCAAGGCTTTTTGCCTTTGCATTGTGTTTGGTGTCGATTAAGGGCTTGGGAGCTTTTCTTTTGGAGAAATTGGTCCCCTGCTGCTGACCTGGGTACTTCAGCCTGCTAGTGGTCTGTCCTCGCTTGGGCGTCATCACTTGTCCATTGTTGAGGATGCTAACTCTTCCCTCGTCAGATGTCCACCAGCATCATTTAATATATGAGGGTTTTTTTCTTTTCTTCTCTTTTTTTTTGGATACTCTCCCTATTAGTTTCTTCTGCCGCATTCACAATATTGGAATCTAGCGACTTTTGGTTTCAGATTCTCGATTTTTTGAAGTGGTGGAGAAGTTGCAAAGACCTTTTTCCAAAATCTGGTTTCCCTCCCCAAGTAACTGGGAACAATCCTCAGAAGCCTTCAATTGCTCAAAATCTTCTTCGACGTTATGCATGTAAGGGAAATCCTTTGCAAGCTCTCCCACCTCCTCCACAAGCTTGTGTCTACGTACACATGATTTGAGCTCATCCCGCTTTCGATCCAGAGGCTTACGTCCTGACTCCTCTTTCATAGATTTTCGCCCTTGCGTAGTGTTTTTCCTTTGAAGGAATTGGTCACCCTCAGTGCTGAAGTCTAAGAGCAGCTGGAACCGAATCTGCAAGAGGGCTCAGGCTCGGTTTGGCTCTTGGGTGCAATAGACAAGAAGAGAGAGGAACAGAGAGGGTTTTGGTAGAGTCAGTAGTCGAAGCCTTTTATCTTCATCTTTCACCTTGCATTAATTGCATCAACACCTCTTGACCTACTACCACCAGAAATTAAAATGCCTACAAATGCTTGGAGTGACGGGGTATGGATAATGTCCCAAGTTCGCCCCTTTTTGAAAATTATTCTTTTGACCATGTTGCAATCTACCTCCGATTGATTGTTGAGCCTTTGACTAAGTTCTTCCAGCCGCCAGTGTTGTTCATCCAGATGCCTCCTCATCCCATGATTAAGGTCCTCCCACGATGACTCAGGAGATGAGAAGAAGAAAGGAGACCGCAGTCTCTTGAAAGCTTCGTAGTGGCGGTGCTTAGATGAAGCTTGATGGCGATAAGCTTCTCTATGAGGAGATTTCCTGTAGGTGAATCTCTGACTAACTGGTGCAGCTATCACGAGCGATGTGAGAAGCTTGGGCTGCTGCTGAATGGCCACCGAGTGTTGCTTCTGCGGCTTATGAACTGCTGCATTCAAGGCTTGAACTTGTTGATTGAGGATGGCTAGTTGGTTAATTAGAGCAGCTGAGGCTGGTAGTGAAGGAGAAGCAGAGAGAGTGGTCCTCTGCTGCTCAGTATGATGTGAATGCCCCCCAGCATGATTAGTGGGGACCTTCAGTATGCGCATCGCCACCATGGCTATCTTAAAGGGGACAAAGGCTTATAGCTCAAGAAGACAGAGCTTTCTTTCCTGCAGTGCGTGCCCCCCTTCCTAGCGCGCCAATCTATTGATGCCCGGTTACTTTGAGTCGGCCTCCTTGAGCGTCGACCATTCCCCCACAGAAATATCGGAGCCCTTCCTTTGTCTTCAAAGCCTGCAAGAAGTCCCACGGCCGGGTATTCCGGCGGAGACCCTCCGACGCTCAAGTTAGTGCTCTGGGCAATAGCCGTGAGCTTGAGAAAACTCGAAAGAGAAAGAGTGAGCGGCCCAGCGTGTTGAGTCCTTTTTGAGTTACCTCTTACCTTCTTTATTTACCATTGTACTCTGTGTAGCTTGCTTGAAAAGTTTAAATCTTTGTCATCTAGTGGGAATGAGTCACGTGGGGCCTCATGATGGACCATGACTTTTGGGGCTCATTTAGTCTGAGTGGCTGAAGTGTCATGATGACTGAGTACTTTTGGTGGGTGAAATGTCAGGGCTGACATCTGTGAGGCCCAAATGCCGCCACCTGTCAAGACTTTTATGATGAATGATAACTTTCGATAAAGCTTACCTCTTAGTGGAATGTCAGAGCTTTAGGCGCCATCTTGTCAGAGACAGATGACCACTTAATTATCTCATTAAAGTAAGTGGCCATAATTTATTAATCCATAAGATGACGTGGTGAACCATCACGGTAGGGCCTGCGCGTGTCCGAGTTGGAAGCCACTAAGGAAGGGCCGCTGGGGACTTAGGTCCGGCGAGGCCGTTATCGACTGAGGCCGGGGCCGCCTAGGATTGCTCGGGAGCCGCCAAGGGCTTCTTGGGATCACTGTGGCCGCCTGGGATTGTTCGGACCTGTGCGCACATGAGGCCGGCTAGGATGCTCGTGGTAGGAAATAGGGCCGCTTGGGAACGGTGCGGCCACCTGGGAACGCTCGGGGCCGCCGTCATAGGAGTGTCGAGGGCCGCCTAGGATTGCTCGGGAGCCGCCTAGCTGGGAGAAGCTTTCGGGACCGCCTAAGATGAAGACGTCCCGAAGTTATTACCGAAGCACATTAACGTGCATGCATGGGGCCAAAAAGGGAGTCAATCGTGGCAACCATAAATGCACGTGGCCTTTATAAGACCATAAAAGCCCCGGCACATAAATGCGATAGAGAGTCATCGTCGTGGTGGCATTTGGAGTCTGAAACCAAAGTGCCTAGGATGACCGCCTAGAAAGGCCGCCTAGGATGGCCATTGAGGAAGGCCGCCTAGGACTGCCGCCTAAGATGGAAGGCCGTCTAGGATTATTAAGGAGGACCGTTGAGGAAGGCCGCGGAGGAAGAGGCTACTTAGGACTTCCTCCGCTGTCTCTTTCTCTTCGTGGTCGGTGACTTGACATTGAATGCTCTATTCTATTGAATGCCCTCCAATAAATGCCTTGGAGCGAGGGCCTTTATAAGACCTATAAATGCCTCGGCACATAAATGCCGCCGTCGAGGAAGATGCCGCTTAGAATTGGTGTGAGGAGGGGGCCGCTTAAGATGAAAAGCTGCCTAGAATTATTGTGAGGGGGCCGCTTAAGATGAAAGGCCGCCTAAAATTGTTAAGGAGGGGCCGCTCAAGATGAAAGGCCGCCTAGAATTATTGTGAGGAGGGGGCCGCTTAAGATGAAAGGCCGCCTAGATTATTGTGAAGAGGGGGCCGCTCAAGATGAAAGGCCGCCTAAGATTGTTAAGGTGGGGGCCGCTCAAGATGAAAGGCCGCCTAGAATTATTATGAGGAGGGGCCGCTTAAGATGAAAGGCCGCCTAGAATTATTGTGAGGAGGGGGCCGCTTAAGATGAAAGGCTGCCTAAGATTGTTAAGGAGGGGGCCACTCAAGATGAAAGGCCGCCTAGAATTATTGTGAGGAGGGGGCCGCTTAAGATGAAAGGCCGCCTAGAATTATTATGAGGAGGGAGCCGCTCAAGATGAAAGCCCGCCTAAGATTGTTAAGGAGGGGGCCGCTCAAGATGAAAGGCCGCCTAAGATTGTGCCTAAGATTGTTAAGGAGGGGGCCGCTTAGGACTTCCTCCGCCTAGGATGAAAGGCTGCCTAGGATTGTTAAGGAGGGGGCCGCTTAAGACTTCCTCCACCTAGGATGAAAGGCCGCCTAGGATTGTTAAGGAGGGCCGTTGAGGAATAGGCCGCAGAATTTCTTTTGATTCTGTATCATTAAACGTGCCCATTGATTTGTCTATGGAACATTAATGACAAAAAGGCGGTCACATCATATAGCTATTTTTCCCACTTGTTCTCTCTCTTCATTATGACAGGCACTTATTTCAACAGGGAGCAAAGCTGTGAACGGAATTAAATGTCCGCTGCGCCCTTGAAGAAAAACCCAATAGGCCAGCAAGGCCGCCTAAGAACTAAGCCGCTTAGGAAGGCCGCCGAAGATGGCTGCCTAGAAAAATTGTTCGAAAATTTCTATTTTTATTACCCATGGGCCTGTTAACTGGTCCTATCAATAGTCATAAATAATTTTATTCTTTTATACATAATTATTGTGACCAATCAATACGTGATGCATGCGCTTTTGCATCGCATATAGTGTAGAAAGACTTTTTCAATAGTACGTGGCCTTAGATTTGGCAGAACGATGCATTCACATGAAGAGCGAACATTTTTCCATCACTCTAGGTCGCGGCCAATGTGACTCGCATCCGGCTTGAGTTCAGCACCTTAGAGCATTGGTAACCATCGATGGATGAAGGGGTGACGAGAAGGCGTGCCATATAATGATAGGGACCATATTATACTACTTTTAAAATTTTTGAAACCTATTATTGTACTTAAGTTTAGCATATTTTAATTGTTCTAAGAAAAATATAATAAATCTTAATTATCCTCAAATTAATATCACTAATAATTCTCTAACTAAGCTAATCTACATATTAAATCATAATTCATTTTTTGTTGAACAAGTATAAACTAGAGTTCTAATTTGACGGTATCTTTGGCTTCAAACAAGACTTAATTTAAACACATTGCCATTTGTAACATCCTAAATTTATATGCTAGCACAATTAATTTGTTAGCAAATCAGAACTAAGGCTTAAAAACTTAAATTGAAGTTAATGGATAGGAATTAAATTTAAGTTATAAGTATATAGCATTTTTTTAATACAAGAAACCATTTTTGAGATGTTACAGCTTGTTAATTTCTTTGCTCTAATCGTCACCATATGATCTAACTGTTTCAAGTTGGAAGGATTAGTGTGGGTGAGCCAGCCACTCCATGGATAGATTTCAGCTAATCGAGATGCTGATACACTTCAACTCGACCCTCATGACATGCTCCATGGCAAACAACTATCAGCCCTATAACATATGACTGCCTATGTTCGAACAGGGGTCCGTTGAAGCGTTAAGGTCAACGAGATAGCTCCCTGTTGAGTCCTAGTAGTGTCAAAGATGAGCCTCAGCATGTTTCTGCCAATTATTCAAGAACAAAAACAAAAGAAAAGAATTGCTGCATCATTTTTTGATACAATAAGCACATATTGATAGCACAAATTGATCATCCGCATATGCTGGTGCATGTACGATATGCGATAAGACCCATTGAGTCACCATATATGCATCGATATATGTAAACAATCAATCCATACAATCGATGCATGCTTGTTGCATGAAAAAATAATGCAGTAAGACTTTTTCATAAAACAAAACAATGAGAGAGGATGGCATTGCTTAAAAGGCCAAAAAAAAAACAAAAACAATAAACCATGTAACCCAAAGTCAATCCAAAGAATCCAAATAAAATTCTACTCTGATCCAAATTTAACCGAAGAAAGCGGTTCAGTTGGTTGGGTTAGAGGCATCCCAATCTCAAATAGTATTGAATTATCCGAGCTGAGCACTCCTGCTGAAGGCTTTCACGGTCGATTTCTGGCAAACCGCAAACGAAAGGTGAGCAGTGAGTAGAGATCGGAGCAAAGCCGAGCAGAGCGAGCATCTTCAGCTTGCTTCAAAGAAAGTAGGTAAGCATGTTGGTGGTAAGATGAAGGTGGAGGCCACCTCTCCTCTCTCCCTTTCCTTCTGGTTCCATTCTTTCTTCCTGATGTGGCTGGTAAAAGCCACGTGGTAATTAACGTACGGAGGCGGCCCCAAGGCGATTCTTAGGCGGCTTTAGCCACGGAAGCGATCCCTAGGCGGCCCCAAGACGGTTCCTAGGCGGCCCCGGCCACGAAAGCGGTCCCTAAACGGCTCCAAGGTGGTTCATAGATGGCTCCGGCCATGGAAGCGGTCCCTAGCTGACCCCAAGGCAGTTCCTAAATGGCCTCGCCTACCAAAAAGGTATTGATGCCCTTTTTTGTCTTATCCTCATGGCTCATCCCAACTTCCTAGATAGGCCCTCGTAGGAATAGGGCCACCATCCTTGATTCATGTAGGTTTAATAAGACAGGAACTGTCAGTTTTAGCATGATTCCCAAAAGGTCATGATCCATCAGGCGACATTAATAACCCTGGCCGAATGAGCCTTAAAAGGTGATTATCTACTGTAAACTAATAATCACCTTAGATCAGAAAAGCCACTAAGGCCCAAAAAGTCATTAGCAGAATTTAATGACCCTCACCAAATGAGCCTCAAAAGGTGATTATCTACTAAAGTGCTAATCACCTCGGATCAGAAAAGCCACTAAGGCCTAAAAAGTCATTAGCAGAATTTAATGACCCTAGCCAAATAAGCCTCAAAAGGTGATTATCTACTGTAAAGTGCCAATCACCTCGGATCAGAAAAGCCACTAAGGCCCAAAAAGTCATTAGCAGAATTTAATGACCCTGGCCAAATGAGCCTCAAAAGGTAATTATCCATTGTAAAGCGCTAATCATCTAGAATTGAAAGATGCGGATCCAATCCGACTAGCTCTAACATTCTATCTGTAAAAACACTAAACCATCATGAGATCCCGATCTTAGCAAGCAAGCCAAACAAACTGAAGAGGTTAATAAAAAATAGGTGAGGGTAAGGAGAACCTGGGATTCATTCAGCTCTACAATCCACCTCTCTCAAACTACTGTTGTCTGGTGCTGTGGTCCTTATCGCTAACTTGAGCGTCAACTGTAAAGCGCTAACCATCCAGAATCGAAATATGCAGATCCAATCCGACCAGCTCTGACATTTTGTCCGTAAAAACACTAACCCATCATGAGATCCCGATCTTAGCAAGCAAGCCAGACAAACTGAAGAGGTTAATAAAAAACAGGTGAGGGTAAGAAAAACCCAGGACACATTTTGTTCTACAATCCACCTCTCTCAAACTACTGTTGTCTGCTGTTGTGGTCCTGATCACTAACTTGAGCGTTGGAGGGTTCTTATCGGAATACCCGGCCTTGAAACTTCTTGCAGGCTTTCAAGACGAAGGAAAGACCTTGAGATTTCTTTGGGATACCAGTCAACACTCAAGGACGTCAGCTCAAAATGATTTGGCATCATCACTTCCTATTCTTCTTCGCCATCACCGCTAAGACGCCTGCCTCGTCTTCTGCTCCGCCCTTCATGGCAGAGTATCTGATGGATCGTCTGGGCTACCCTAAGAACAAGGCCCTCGTGGCATCCAAATACCTCCTCCATAACACTACCCCAGACAAGCCCGATGTCGTCCTTGCCTTCCTCCGCTCCCACGTTGATCTCTTCTCGACCCAGCTTCGCGCTTTCGTCCGCCGCCGCCCCATGGTCCTCTTCGACGTCCACTCCAACCTCCTTCCCAAGCTCAAGCTCCTCAAGTGCCTCCTCCCCTCCCTCGCCTCCACCAAGGACCTTGCCTCCCTCACCACCTTTGCCTTCGGCTATAACACTGCCCACCTTGCCCCTGCCATCGACCTCCTCCGCTCCCTCCTCCACCCCAACGATCCCCATGCCACCATCTCCATCCTCCGCCGCTGCTCTTGGCTCCTCACCGTTGACCCCGACAAGGTCCTCTCCCGCAAAGTCGACCTCATTCGCCGCCGTAGCCTCGACCCCACCATCGTCATCCAAAGAGCCCCTTTTGTCCTCGTCCTCAACCCTGACATTCTCGACGCTTGCTTCGCTGCCGCAGATGAGGATCTCGGCATCGCCAGCTCCTCCGACTGCTACCTTGATGCCGTCGACCTGTTGTCGTCCATGCGGAAAGAGGACTTGCTGAAGAAGATGGAAATTGATGTGGCTGATGGAGCCACGTAGATAATCATGGCAAAACCGACCAAGTGGCACGGGCACGTCTGCCCCAACGCCTCCGAGTAGGCCAAGGCGGTCCCGACCTCTCCAAGTCGGCCCCACGTCTGCCCGGCTCCTCCGCGTCGGCCCCGTGCGGCCCCATGTCTACCCCGACTCCTTCAAGTAGGCCGAGGCGGTCCCAACCTCTCTAAGTCGGCCCCATGTCTGTCCCAGCTCCGCCGCATTGGCCCCGACCTCTTCGAGTTGGCCGAGGCGGTCCCGACTTCTCAAGTCGGCCCCACGTCTGCCCCGGCTCCTCTGCATCGGCCCGAGCGGTCCTCTGCAGCCTCGGCCTCTCCGAATAAGTCGAGGTGGTCCCAACTTCTTCAAGTCGGCCCCGCGTCTACCCCGGCTCCTCCACGTCGGCCTAGTACGGCCCTGGCGGCCCCGGCCTCTCCAAATAAGCCGAGGCGGCCCCGACCTCTTCGAGTCGGCCGAGGCGCCCCGACTTCCCCAAGTCGGCCCCATCCACCAGGCCCACCAACTTTCTGACCCGCGCAGCCTACACAACCAGGCTTACCTACTGCCTGGCCACACCGTCGATAGGACCAGGCCCACCTACCAACTAGCCTCCGACCGATGGAACTTGGCCCACCAACCGCCAGCTCCCCTTTTCGATGGGACAAAGCCTACCGATCAGCCCAAATTCACGTAACTTCCATGTGTTCCGTAGACATTCCTTTCTCGCGGAACCTTACGTGGCTAATCCCTATACGAATGTCAAATGCCTATAAAAGGGTAAGTCAACTCGAAGCCCAGGTATGTGAACACAAGTGCTCACCAACTCTACAACCCCAAAAAAACTCCAACTCTCGGAGCTCTTTCTGCCTCTAAGGAGCTCTCTCGAGTTTCCCCTTCAGCTCTGACCTCGGTTGCTAACTTGGGCATCAGAGGGTCCCAACCGAAGCTCCTTCCGGTCTTGAGACTTCTTGCAGGTCATCCATCTTGGCGAGGACCCCATCAGCAAGCGGACACATCTTCCTGGTATCTAAGTTCAGTGATCGGGCATCATCAGATTGATGCACCAGAAAGGGGGAAGCATGGAGAAGGAAGGCAAACCCCATAGCATCTGCTCGCAAACGTTCCCCCTCTATCCATTGAGCAATGGTGGTGACATGGGCTCAAGACACCTCCTCCAGTTACCCTGGGGGGCATCCCCCCCCAGCTAGGCAGCAGGAAGTCAACCTTCCTACTGCCGACTCTCAGTCGTTCACCCACCACCAGATGCAGCTGCTCCAACTGATCAGCTAGCAGCACTTACCCAACAAGTCCAAGCCCTCACTGCTATGGTCCTGGGACTCCAGGAGCAATAGTCCGTGGCCATCCAACACCAGACTGCTCCACCGCCTGTTAGCTAGCAGTCCACGAGGGGAAGATCCCCCCAGCGAGAGGCTGGCCATCATCGAGCCTCTCCCAGGAGACCTCATCGGGAGCCCCTTAAGAGGCTGTGTTCCCCCGATCGTGACCCGAAAAGGTTCTCCCCAGAGCCCGGCTCCAGGAAGAACCAAAACGGAGGTCTCACCTCCCACGTTCTTCCCCTTCCTATTCTTCATCATCTTCCGAGCCATCCAGGAGGGTGCCAGCAATCAGCCGCCAAGCGGAGAAGTCTGAATGAGTACCACCGACAGCTGATGAACTTGCCAGAAAAATTAACCAGCCGAAGGAAGAGTACGACACCCGTCCTCCCTACACCTGTCAAAATTGAAGGAACTCGTTCCCTCCAGATTCTGTCTTCCTCAACTAGATCCGTACGACGGTACGACAGATCCCCTTGATCATCTTGAAAGTAACAAAGCACTCATGCAAGTCCAGGAGACTACGGACGCCCTCTTGTGCAAGGCTTTTCCCACCACCCTGCAGAAAGCCGCCCGCGCCTAGCACTCCCGTTTGTCCCCTCACAGCATTGATTCCTTCGGAAGCTGAAAAAGGCATTTTTGGCGCACTTCAACGCTTGCCGAAGAATCCAACGGTGGCGGACAGCCTTTTCTCCGTGCGCCAAAAGGAAGGAGAGTCACTTTAAGGCTTCGTATCACGATTCAAGACTGCCGCCCTCGAGGTCTACCATTTGGACAACACAGTGGCGACGTTGGCATTGAAGTGAGGACTCCTCCTTTCCCACTTCACCTTCTCCTTGGGCAAGAAGCCTCTCAGCTCCTACTCCGACCTTCTTCTCTGGGCCCAGAAGTACATCCATGCGGATGAGGCCGACCTTACCCGCCGGGAATCTGCGAGAGGATCCAGCCGAAAGCCTGCTTGTCCCGAGCCGAGCGGACCCTCTCGCCCCTGGAAGCCTGAGCCACCTCGCCGACCAACAACAGGCGTCGAAGTCTCGCCCCTTCGAAGAGTGACCTCACACCTCTCCTCGCCCCTTGCTCTCATATCCTTATGGAGATTGAGGGCGAGCCCTACCTCCAACGACCTCCTCCAATGAAGAAGGGCCTCCCCCGTGACAAAAGCCGCTACTGCCGCTTCTATCAGGACTACGGCCACGACATCGACAACTGCTACAATTTGAAGCATGCCATCGAAGAGCTCATCCAGCGGGGCTACCTCGAAAGTATATCCAGAAGGCGCCCCCGCCGGTGCCAGCCCTCATGAGGCCTCCACCTGCTCAGGCTACTATCGGCAATGCCCCGACAGAGCGAACGGTGGGGATGGTGTCCTGGGGGGCAGCCTCTTCGTCGAAGCAACCCAGGGGGGAGTTGTCGGATGATGTAATCCCAAGAGGGGGACCAACGGAGGTAGAAAATATAAACAATGAAGGCGTCGTCATCTCAATGACGATTGTCAAACATCCTGTAAAAAGAATCCTTGTTGATAGTGGCAGCTCAGCTGGCATCCTTACTTACGACACATTTGTTAGGATGAGTTTATCTGTTGATTCTCTTCAGCCTGTGGCGTCTCCTCTGGTTGGATTCATGGGAGACTCGGTAAGAGTGGAAGGTAGAATTTCCTTACCAGTAACGGCCGAAATGCCGCCATGCCAAAGCACGGTTATCATAAGGTTCCTAGTCGTGCGTCCCCTTGGCGTACAATGTCATCCTCGGGCGACAGGTCCTCAATCTTCTGGATGTGGTCATCTCCATCAGGCGATTGCTCATGCAGTTCCCCACCAGTAGTGGAATCGACGAAATGCAAGGAGAAATCAGTCTGGTCCAGCCCTGCTACCACGCGGCTTCAAGTCCTCAGGAGGCCGAGCCGGCTTCGGAGGCACCCGACCCCAGGGAGTCCAACAAAGGAAGAGAGCCGACTGAGCAGCTCCTGACTTTTCCACTTGGAGACGACCTGGCAAAGACGGTGCGCATAGGCAGACTTCTCCCTCCAGAGGACCGTGATCACCTTTTGACTTTCTTGCGGGCCAATTCGGACATATTCGCTTGGTCGGCATCCAACATGCCCGGCATCCCCCCGGAGGTAATCACCCATAAACTCAACATTGATCCAAAGCACCGCCCGATTCGCCAAAGGAAGAGAAGCTTCGCTCTCGAGTGGCAAAGAGCTATCGATGAGGAGGTCAGCAAGCTACTTGGTGCTGGCCATGTTCGAGAAGCGCATTACCCAAGCTGGTTAGCCAACGTGGTTATGGTCCGAAAAGCGAATGGAAGCTGGAGGATCTGCATCGACTTCACCGACCTCAACAAGGCATGCCCAAAAGACAGCTTCCCCCTTCCCCAGATCGATCAACTGGTGGATTCAACTTCCGGCCATGAGCTTCTCAGCTTCATGGACGCTTTCTCTAGGTATAACCAAATAAAGATGGACCCCGATGATGAGGAGCACACCTCTTTCGTGACCGAGAAGGACATTTATTGTTACAAAGTAATGCCCTTCGGCCTCAAGAACGCGGGCGACCTATCAAAGGTTGATGAACAAAGTCTTCCAAGATCAACTAGGCCGGAACATGAAGTTTATGTGGACGATATGCTTACGAAGAGTGCTCGTGCCTCCGACCATGTTTCCGATTTGGAGGAAACTTTCAATAACCTCCACCGCTTTCAAGTCAAGTTGAACCCGAAGAAGTGTGCCTTCGGCATCACAACGGGCAAGTTTTTAGGCTTCCTGGTGACCCAGCGAGGGATCGAGGCAAACCCGGAGAAGATTAGCGCCATCCTCGATATGAGGCCACCGACTAGCAATAAGAAGGTGCAACGGCTCACCGGAAGAGTGGCAACCCTGAGTCATTTTCTTTCCAAATCAGCTGAAAGGTGCATGCTCTTCTTCAAAGCCCTGCGGAAGGTCAATGGGTTCGAGTAGACAGATGACAGTCAGAAGGCCTTCGAAGGATTAAAAGCATTATTGTCCTTCCCGCCGCTCCTATCGAAGCCGAAGGATGGGGAGAGTCTTTTCCTTTATCTTGCCGCTTCCTTAGAAGCTGTCAGCTTCGTTTTGGTGCGTCTCGACGCCGACGGGATCTAGAAGCATGTCTATTATGTAAGCAAGGTGCTCCACGATGTGGAAGTCAGATACTCGAAGACAAAAAAGACCATCTTCGCCTTGATCGTCTCCACCCGGCGTCTCCGTTCGTATTTCCAGGCTCACCCCATTGTGGTGCTCACGGACTACCCCTCCGAGCCATTCTGGCTCGTCCGGACACCTCATGCCGACTTGCCAAATGGGCCATCAAGCTGGGAGAGTTCGACCTCTCTTTCCAGGCAAAGCCGGCTTTGAAGTCCCAAGTCTTGGCCGACTTCCTAGTCGAGTGCACCTGGGCGAAGGAATCAACCGAGGAGATTTCCGTGAAGCAACCGGATGCCGAGCCGAGCGATGGCGGAAAATGTTGGATTCTCCACATGGACGGCGCCTCAAACTCCCAAGGAAGCAGTGCCGGCCTCATCCTCACTGGCCCGGAAGGAGAAAAGGTGGAATATGCCCTTCAGTTTCTGTTCAAAGCCATGAACAACCAGGCCGAGTACGAAGCTCTGTTGGCAGGGTTGAGGCTGGCCCAGGAGTTTGAAGTAAAGCGGATCAGAGCCTTCACCAATTCGCAACTTTTCTCCGGGCAAATCAACAGGGAGTATGAGGCGCGGGACCCCACGATAACCCAATACTTGGGCAAGGTTCGACTCTTAGTTTCTCCACTAACTTACTTCAGCATCAGCTACATCCCTCGGAGCAAGAACACCAAAGCTGACACCCTTTCCCGCTTGGCTACCTCAACTGACAGCATCATGAGGGACGCCTACATCGAGCACCTGGAGAGGCCCAGCATCGAAGATAAAGAGGAAGTCCTCACGCTCACCCAAGAACCGACGTGGATGGGTGCCTACATCTTTACCTCACGAATGGCACTCTCCCCACTGATCGCGAGGAAGCCAGGTTGCTCACATGGAGAACCTCCAAGTTCACCCTCCTAAACGGGCATCTATACAGAAGGTCTTTCTCCTACCCCCTGCTCAAATGTGTAGGACCTACCGACGCCGACTACATCCTCAGGGAAATCCATGAAGGCATCTGCGGAAATCACCTGAGAGGCAGGTCGCTAGCCCAAAAGGCCCTCCATCAAGGCTACTTCTGGCTCACCATAAGAGATGATGCCGCCAAGCTGGTTCAAAAGTGCAATGGCTGCCAGTGCCATGCGTATGTCCAGCATCAGCCCTCCGCCCCTTTGAGCCCGCTCTCGGCCCCATGGCCCTTCGCCCAATGGGGGATGGACATCCTTGGACCATTCCCTCCAGCCTCAGGTCAACAGAGATTTCTGCTTGTCGCCATCGACTACTTCACCAAATGGGTCGAAGTCGAAGCGCTAGCTAAGATCATCGAGAGCAAGGTCAAGGTCTTCTTCTGGAAGTCTATTATATGCCGCTTCGACCTGCCTCACACTCTCGTCACTGATAATGGCCGATAGTTCGATAATGCCACATTCAATACTTTCTGCACCGAACTAGGCATCCGCAACCGATTCACCTCCATCGGCCACCCGCAGACTAAGGGGAGGCCAAGGTCATGAATCGCACCATCCTTAGGGGACTCAGAACTCGCTGGACGGATCCAAAGGCCGGTGGGTGAAAGAACTTCCTAGCGTGCTATGGGCATACCATACGACTCCAAGGGCTCCGACAGGCGAGACCCCCTTTAGCCTCGTCTTTGGATCCGAGACGGTCAACCCCATCGAAATTGGCCTGCCGAGCCCGCGCGCGGAATCCTACAGCGAGGAAGACAACTCCGCCCTGATAAGAGCCAACCTAGACTTTATTGATGAGGCGCATGATGAGCGCGGCTACGGATGGCAACCTTCCGTCAGTGGACGGTCAAGTATTACAATGCCCGGGTGCATCCCAAAGTGTTTCGCCCCAGAGATCTGGTTCTCACGAAGGCCGAGGTGTCCAAGCCCACAAAGGGGGGCAAACTATCCCCCAATTGGGAAGGTCCTTACCGCATTGCCGAGACGCTTCACCAGGGGGCATACTGGATTGAAGAGCTCAACGAGCAACCCATCCCGCATTCCTGGAATGCAGACAACCTTCGCCGATACTATCAATAGTGTATCCCCCACTCGATTGACAATAAAGGATCTACTTCAGCACCGCACTCGTTTCTTCCCTATGATCGAGGACCGGTTCTCAAAAAATGAGCTCACCGGCATCGCAGCTAACGGAACACCACTTGGCCTGGCAAGGAGATGCTCTCGAGTCGGTTCAAGTCCCTGACAACTCCGTAACCGGTCGAGTCGTCCCTCAAGCCGACACACAAACCCCAAGGCGGTTCAAAAGGAGCTCGCCGGCATCGCGGCTAACGGGAACCACTCGATCTGACAAGGAGATGCCCCCGAGTCGATTCAAGTCCCTGACAGCTCCGTAACTGGTCGAGTCGCCCCTCGGGCCGACACACAAACCCTCGAGGCGGTTCAAAAGTAGCTCACCGGCATCGCGGCTAACGGGACACCACTCGGCCCGATAAGGAGATGCCCCGAGTTGATTCAAGTCCCTAACAGCTTCGTAACCGATCAAGTCGCTGGTCGGACCAGCACACAAACCTCCGAGATGGTTCAAAAAGAGCTCGGCGACATCGCGGCTAACGGAACATGTTGGCCCAGATGGCAACCCAAGAGGGGGATGAATTGGGTTCTTTTTAAAATTTAACAATTAAAAATAATTACTCAATAATAATGTGCACAAGTGAAATGATGCAGTAAATGATGAATACAATATAGAGGAGAGAGAGAGCAATAAGCACGACAAACACAAGATATTTATAGTGGTTCGGTGTTAGCCATACCTACGTCCACTCCCAAGCAACTCTTGGGTCCACACTATAATCACCCTGATTATAGCTGAGTTGTTTTGCAAGATCACAACTCAAACTTGTTGTTTTACATCGGGGTCACAACGAACCTAGCTGGTTTTTACGGGTTCACCAACACACAACCAACGTAAGCTACTCTTAGCTTACCCCGAGGTCAACTACCTCAAAATTCAATCCTCTGATTGAATTAGATAACAAACAATTCAAAGTTAAGTTTACAGCAATTTAAAGCTCCTCAATGAGCAAATATGCAAAGTAAGTAAAATAAGATTAGCAAAGCCTGATTTAATGCGATTTGAAGTTGAGCTTTTCTTCTTTTCTTCTTCTCTTTGAATGGGCTAACAATATTTGAACTCTGATTCTTGAACAAAGCTCGTTGAAGAGAAGTTGAAAATTTAGGGCTCTAGCTCTTCTTCAAAACAGTGGAAATCTTTCAGATTTGATCTTGAAACGTCTTTGGATTTCTCTTCTATCTCTCAATAACAAATAGGCTTTGACACAGAAAATTTCCTCTTTGAAAACTTCTTGATTTTCTCTCTTTTTTGTTTCTTTTCTATCCTCTGTTTTTGAGTGGACGAACCCCCTTTTTATAATCTTCCTTAATCCAAGATTAGGTGAAAAATAGTCGTTGAAATGTACTTGGATTACTTCCTCACGCAAAGAAATAGATCCGTTGGGGTTAGGTGAAGAAATGTTATCGTTGGAATCCGCTCTGACATATTTGAAAAATCGTTTCTGACAGGTTAGTCAGCTCCAACTTTTAAGGTGTCGGCTCCAAGTCGCGTTTCCAAAAATAGAAATAAAAAGTCCATCGGGAAGTCGGCTCCGATAAACTGGTGTCGGCTCGACGCGATCTAGAGTCAGGCTCTAAGTTTCGAGGGTGTCGACTCTAACATTGTCCCAAAAATACACTCACTATTCTCAAGTTAGAGTCGGCTCTAACTTTCCAGTGTCGGCTCCAAAATTTCAGGTGTCGACTCTAAATTTTCAGGTGTCGTCTCCGAAAACTGACTCAGAAAATTGTTCTCTGTATCTCAGGTTAGAATCAGCTCTAAATATCCAGGTGTCGACTCTAAACCATGCCAAAAATGTTAAACTGTTCTGATACGCTTTGGAGTCAGCTCCAAGTTCTGAACTTTGATATATTCCATTAAAAACTGATTCAAACTGATTTTTATATAACTTTTGAATAATTTAACCTTTCTAAGTTCCTGAAACACTTGTTAATTTCATTAGTAACATAAGAAATATACTCATGACTTTTGTTAATCATCAAAATCAATAAGTGGGTCAACAATCTTTCCCTTTTTGATGATGACAAAAACATTGAGTATATGCATAATTAATTAATAAAATTTTTAAAATAAATAAGTTCTCATAATTAAGCTCCCCTGAATGAGGTAGCTCCCCTATGATAACCAAATTAAGTTCATGTAAATTCCATGCATATATGTTATAACCAGATTAAATACCATGCATATATGTTATAACCAAATTAAGTTCATCAACATCAAATGCATATACATAGACAAACATCCTTTCTCCCCTTTTTTTTTTGTTATCAACAAAAAGGTTAAGAAGGAAATGCTTAAATTAATATCAAACGCAAGAGTTGAGTGATTCAACATCAAAATCAATGCTTAAATTAGAATTTAAGATTTGCTTCATACAACAAAATCATTCAAAATGTTCATTATGTCATTACATAATACTTCACTACATCATTCATAAGTCACATCACACTACCAAAATACATAATTTGTCCTCATTACAAACTAAAGCTCAAAAGAAAAACTTGAAATTGCTAAGATTGAATTGACAAGGCTTGCATCATCTCAGAATTCTTTTCAGTTCTTCTAAAATTTGTCCTATGCCTTTCTCTTAAATTTTCATAAAATCATTCAGCATTCTCTCAACTAAAGCAGCTGCAACTTTGACTTTCTCTGAAGCTCAGCGTTACATTTGGAATATGTATCAGAGTCACCTGCTATATCCTTGATCTTATCAAATATCAATCTTATATTTTTCACCAAGGTAATTGAAGATGAGCTCAAGGATGACTCTATCATACTGATCTTGTCCTCCAAAGAATAAAAATGCTGCCGATTCCATAAGTTGATTCTCAAGTTCATTCTTCATCTTAATTTCATGATCCCCAACTAACTCTCAGAAAATCCAGTGGATGCCTAAGCAAAGGATGTGGGTTCTGGTGCTGGTGCTGCTGGGGGTACAGAACTGCTGGGACTGGCGAAGGATGTCTCATAGATGGTCCTGCCACTGATGGACCAGGGCTGCAGTCTCATCCTCAGCTGCTCTACCATCCAGATTCCCTTTCCTTTCCCAATGTCCATTGATCTTCATAAAGCCCATACGGTGTAAGGTAGCCTTATTATAGTAATCTGTATGTCTAAGGCTCTTCATTGGTTCATTGTCTAAAATATTAACTCCTTGACTCTAAAAAGCCATTGTCAAAATCATACCATAGGGTAATGTGGACCTTTTCTTATTGCTAGCCTCTGCCATGTACCAAATCATCATTCCATGTAGGTTAATTGGTTGGCTGGTCACTACACAATCCATTATCACAATGTCCCTCTCGAACACATACTCAAATCATCCAGTCTTAGGAAACAAAATTCTGCTACAAATGTTATGCAAAAGTCTCAACTCTAGGAGTAACTGATTAGCCCTAATTTCTTCAAATTCAGCTACTTCTCTACCATTAATAATGATACTCCGTAATTCATAATCTAAAGCTTGAATAAAAATTCTCATTCTGGCTTTCCAATATGAATAATTTGCGCCACTAAACAAAGGAGGTCGATTTGGATTGACCTTCAGAAAAAGATGATCCAGCTTGAGCTGCCATTTGAATCTTTAGCTCTTGATTATTAAATCAAGCCGAAATGAGCACAAGCTCTGATACCAATTGTTAGCCCAGATGGCAACCCAAGAGGGAAGGTAATTGGGTTCTTTTTAAAATTTAACAATTAAAAACAATTACTCAACAATAATGTGCACAAGTGAAATGATGCAGTAAATGATGAATACAATATAGAGGAGAGAGAGCAATAAGCACGACAAACACAAGATATGTATAGTGGTTCGGTGTTAGCCACACCTACGTCCACTCCCAAGAAACTCTTGGGTCCACACTATAATCACCCTGATTATAGCTGAGTTGTTTTGCAAGATCACAACTCGAACTTGTTGTTTACACAGGGGTCACAATGAACCCAGCTGGTTTTCACAGGTTTACCAGTACACAACCCAACGTAAGCTACTCTTAGCTTACCCCGAGGTCAACTACCTCAACTAATTCAATCCTCTGATTGAATTAGACAACAAACAATTCAAAGTTAAGTTTACAGCAATTTAAAGCTCCTCAAATGAGCAAATATGCAAAGTAAAACAAGATTAGAAAAACCTGATTTGATGCGATTTGAAGTTGAGCTTTTCTTCTTTTCCTCTTCTCTTCTGAATGGGCTAACAAGATTTGAACTCTGATTCTTGAACAAAGCTCGTTGAAGAGAAGTTGAAAATTTAGGGCTCTAGCTCTTCTTCTTCAAAACAGTGGAAATCTTTCGGATTTGATCTTAAAACGCCTTTTGGATTTCTCTTCTATCTCTCAATAATAAATAGGCTTTGACACAGAAAATTTCCTCTCTTGATTTCTCTCTTTTTCCATTCTCTTTTCTATCCTCTGTTTTAAGTGGACGAACCCCCTTTTTATAATCTTCCTTAATCCAAGATTAGGTGAAAATAGTCGTTGAAATGTACTTGGATTACTTCCTCACGCAAAGAAATAGATCCGTTGGGGGTTAGGTGAAGAAACGTTACCGTTGGAATCCGCTATGACAGTTTTGAAAAATTGTTTCTGACATGTTGGAGTCGGCTCCAACTTTTAAGGTGTCAGCTCCAAGCCAGGTTTCCAAAAATAGAAATAAAAAGTCCATCGGGGAGTCGGCTCCGATAAACTGTGGTGTCGGCTCGACGCGATCTGGAGTCGGCTCTAAGTTTCGAGGGTGTCGACTCTAACATTGTCCTGAAAATACACTATGTTCTCAGGTTAAAGTCGGCTCTAGCTTTCCAGGTGTCGGCTTCAAATTCCAGATGTCGACTCTAAATTTTCAGGTGTCGGCTCCGAAAACTGACTCAGAAAACAGTTCTCTATATCTCATGTTAGAATCGGCTCTAAATATCCAGGTGTCGACTCTAAACCGTGCCAAAAATGTTAAACTATTTTGATACGCTTTGGAGTCGGCTCCAAACACTGTGGTGTCGGCTCCAAGTTCTGAACTTTATATATTCCATTAAAAACTGATTCAAACTAATTTTTATATAACTTTTGAATAATTTAACCTTTCTAAGTTCCTGAAACACTTATTAATTTTATTAGTAACATAAGAAATATACTCATAGCTTTTGTTAATCATCAAAATCAATAAGTGGGTCAACAGGACGCCACTCGGTCCGGCTAGGATACGCCCCGAGTCGGTTCAAGTCCCTAACGCCCGTACCTTATTGACCCAATTATTATTTTGATGATTAATAAAAGACTTGAGTATATTTATTTTGTTTCTAATAGATTTAACAAGTGTTTCAGGGATTAAAAATGTTTGATCAATCAAAATGGATAAAGAAACATGTTTTGAATCAATGTTTTAAAAGAAATTTTCAAAGTTCAGAGCCTGGAGTCGACACCCAAATAGTCAGGAGCCGACCCCAAGGCGTATCAGAAGGTTTCTGGGATTTTGGCACGGCCTGGAGTCGACACCCAAGGTTTCGGAGCCGACTCCAACCTGAGATACAGAGAAGTGCATTCTGTTTCAGTTTCTGGAGCCGACACCTAGAATTCGGGAGCGACACCTGAGATTTCGGGAGCCGACACCTGAGTTTCTGGAGCCGACTCTAACCTGAGAACAGAGAGCATGTATTATGGACTTTTCTGGAGCCGACACTTACAGTTTCCGGAGCCGACTCCGAAAGCGACGAGCCGACACTTACCTTTCTCGGAGCCGACTCCCCAACAACTTTTTCTTTACTATTTTTGAACACCCGACTTGGAGCCGACACCTGAAAAGTTGGAGCCGACTCCAACCTGTCAGGAACAATTTTTATCTGTCAGAACGTACTTCAACGGTAAGATTTCTTTTCACCTAACCTCTAACGGCTATTTTCTTTGTGTGTAGAAGAATCCAAACATCTCAACGGCTATATTTCCCACCTAAAACTTGGATTAAGGAGATCTATAAAAAGGAAAAAACCGTCCGTTTGAAAGAGGGGAATAGAAAGGAAAAATAGAAAAAGGAAAAGAAAATATTTTTGAAAAATCCAAAAATCTTGAGAGAGAAATCAAAAGGAAAGACTCAGAGCTACATCAACCCATCCAAGAGAGTCCAAAGAGAAATCCAAGGCATTCAAGTTCAAAATCGAAGGATTTTCCAAGTGAAGAAAAAGAAAGCAAAAGCCCTGATTTTCCCAACTTCTCAACTGCAATCTTTGTGAAGAATCTGAGCTGAGGCCTGATTCAACATTTCAAAGGAGAAGAGGAAAAGAAGAAAAGCTCAAATCAAATTCGCTTCAAACAGGCTTTTCTTACCCTTGTTTATTATTGCATATTTGCTCACTTAAGGAGCTGTCTTATATTGTAAACTCTATTTTCATAGTTGTTGGCTAGTTCAATCAAGGGATTGAATTAGTGGAGGTGGTATACCTCGGTACAAGCTAAGGATAGCTTGTGGTTGGGTTTTGTGCTGGTGAGCCCGAAAAACCAGCTGGGTTCGTTGTAATCCCGGGGGAAACAACAAGTTTTGAGTTGTGAGCTTGTAAAACAACTCGGCTGTAATCAAGTAGATTATAGTGTGGACCCAAGTGATACTTGGGAGTGGACGTAGGTGTTGGATACACCGAACCACTATAAAATCCTTGTGTTTGCCGTGTTTTGACTCTCGCTCTATCTCTTTATTTGTGCTTAATATTTATCCTGCACTTAATCTCATTTATTCCAAAGCACATAGTTTTTAAAAGATTAAATTTTTTAAGAATCCAATTCACCCCTCCTCTTGGGTTGCCATCTGGGCCAACATACCGCACGAGTCGCCTCCTGAATCAGCACACAAACCCCCGAGGCAGTTCATAGATCTGGCAGCCTTGTACCCATTCAGGCTGTCCCCTAAGTTCGCGTGCGAGTCCCTAAGATGATTCTAAAGGCCGTCCAGGCGTATCTAGATTCCCCTGCGGTCGGTGACAAACTACCTTGCTTACCCGGCCAGAGACCTAGTGGACCACAAGCCTGACTGGCGGCGCGAGCCCTGGTGGATATGCTCATTCAATATCAAGCCTAAGTCTACGGGATTATGGCGGCATCACAGACATGCGAGGCAGTTATAAAAAGAAAAGCAAGGAAGAACACTTTGAAGAAAAAGTTCTTTTCATTTATATCTTTTGACAATTACAAAACCCGACCCGAAGTCGGTTACAAAACGAAAGTAAAAGTACAAGGTAAAAGGGAAGATACAAAAAAGAAAAGATACAAATGCCTCAAGGCCCACTAAGCCCTGATTCTCCCCTGGCCGCCTCCTCCTCCGATTCCTCGCCGTCCAGATCCCCAAGCTGGATCATCTCAAGATCAAAGCTGTTGATGTTGAAGGCCTCAGACATCTTCGCCTTGCATCGACCGAAACCCTTCGCGTAGGCGTCGATGCTGGCCTCAATTACTTCTTGCTCATACTCCGACGATTCTTTAAAGTCGGCGACGGCTTTGTCGGCTCGGGCCTCAGCCTCCCTGGCCTGCGCCTCGGTTTCCTAGACCCGGCTCTCGGCCTCCTCGGTGCGGGCCTAGCTTCCTGGGCTTGGGCCACTGCTTCGGCCCACCCATACCCTACCTCAACCGCCGCCATCTCCGCTGCGGCGGCCCTCTCCACGGCGGCACGGGTTTCATCCATCGTCATGTCGGCCCGGTCCTCCATATGCTTAAGCTGGCGAACCAGCTCCTCTATTCTTGTCCCGGCCAATTCCAGCCTGGCCGAGACAAGGACCAGCTTGGTTTCGGCTGCGGAGGCTCGGCCACCTTCGATCTCCGCTCGGCTCTCCGCCTCCTTAAGCTTGCCACCCAGGTCATCCTCCCGGGCCTTGGCTTCTTCTTGCTCCCGAGTGAGCTTTTCGGCTAGCTCTTGCACTGCCCTTTATACTTGTCGATCCTCTCCTGGGAGCGTGCAAGCAAGTCGCCCGACCGGGCCACCGCCTCGCGGAGAGCAAAGGCCCCGTTGGCCATCTGCACTAAATAGTTTGTTAGCTACATGTCAATTTAAGTGCATCGAGAAAGAACCAGGGACGAAAAATTATCTAGAGCACCAACACGAAAGTCATGTCAAGGATTCCATCGATGGATTATTGTTCCATCTCTGCATTGATTCGCAATGATCGCACCCTCGACAGGAGATACACCGCCTCCCCGGCATCTTCCATTGAAGAGAGTCTGGGCGCCGGCCGCTGCGGTCATCTCGGCACCTTCTCTATCGCCCGTCGGGCCGAGGCACGTATCAATCGCCAGGATGAGCTCCCCGGCTCGGCCCTATTTTTGCCGACCATCTTCGATCCGGCGCCAGCCCTCTCTGTTGCTGCCTCCCCCTCTCCGGTAGATGGGGGAGCCCTTTCTGTCTCTGGCTTGGCGAGAGCCAGAGAGCCGTCTGTAGCCTCAACCTGCCCCATCTCAGTTGAATCCACGGTGGCAGGGATCTCCCCTTCAGGGTCTAGATCCACCACTACCAGTTCGGTGGCGGCTGGGTTTCCCCCCTTGGCACTGCTAGGCGGGGCCGACTGGCCCCCCTCTACCGCCTCAGCCCCGGCCAAGCCGGGGACCACTTCTTCCTCGGCACCTCTCTAGCCGGCTCCTCCGTAGGAGCCGCTTCAGCCTGAGGCATGGAAACTTCTGGAATTTGGGCCGGCTCGGCCTGGGCCTTCTTTCGTGCCCTCTTGGCTAGCCTTACTTCCTCACCTGCCGCTTGTCTCTTCTGGCGCATGGCAGTCTCCAACTTCTCAGCGGAAATTTTCATCGCTGCACAAAATCAAACATTAGTAAGAGTGTATAATGTAGCATCGGGCCGGGGATGAGAAGGACAGGTTTTTGTGCTCACCAACCGCCGAGGCCAATTCGGCCTTATACAGGTTCTCCTCGGACAGTAACTCCTTATAGGTGGGGATCTCATAGGAGGTTAGGCGATGGAAAAGCTCCCCATCCTTCTTGCCCATGGCTGAATTCTTGTTGGGGCTGACATCGGGCTCTCTCCACTCGGCCCTCACCTCCTCTACATGGGCATACAAAAACTGGGATTTCCATCCCCTGACCTTGGATGGGAGACCCAAAGGAAGGGCCCTACCCGGCCTGGCGGTGAATACTCACCAGGCCACCTCACTATGATGGCAGAGCTTGTAAAAGGCTCGGAATAGGGAAAGTTTGGCCTTTGAGCCCTGGAAGAAGCTAAGGACAACAAAGGCGCAGATGATCCGAAGTCAGCTGCGCAGCACTAACCTATACCTATCTAACAGGTTCAAGAAAAAAGGATGAATGGAAGGCGCAGTCCGTACCGAAAGAACTCCTCATACAGAGCAACCCGACCGGGAAGGTGGGAGTTTACTCTATCCTCAAGACCTGGCATGGATAGGTGGATAAAGCTAGGACCCTATACCTATTCCTAAGGTCCTCTACTTCCTCGGGGGTCATGGTGGAGGCCATCCCCGGCCCTGCCGGGTCAAGACCGGCTGCCGGAGGAGGTGCCAGACGTTGAAAGATATGGGAATTGCTTTCACCGGGAAGGTTCGAGTGGATGGTTGGTCACTCGCCGCCGACCGGTTGCGAATGGTGATTCCACCCACCGAGCAGGGCACTCAGCTAGCTAGGGGACGTTGTCCTCACCAGAGGAGCAAGGAGACTCTGGGTCTTTTACCCTCCCTAATGGCTTGGCGGTCCATGAGTCAAGGAGGAAAGAGCAAAAAGGGGGAACTGACCTGAAGCTTAGGAAGAAGATGAAGGTTAAAGGTCTCGAGCTGCAAGGAAACTCAGGGCTCAGAGAAAAGAAGTTATAGAGGAAGCAATGACAGCGTAAAGGTCCTCCCCGAGCACAAGGAACGGCTTTATACCCCGGCTTCGAATCGCCTGCCCGAGATCTCGCCATATGGCCCGTGACCGCTGCACCAGGTGTCCAGCTATCGGCGATCTCGCCTTTGCCCAAGGTGCACTGCCTCGGTTCCGCCCGAGGAGCAGGATCCGGGGCCAATGATGATGCATGAAGAGTGGAGAAGCAATGATGGTGCATGTCCTTTTCCTATCCTTCAAGAGCATCCTCTCGAGATGCTCGATGCTGACGTCAATCCCCACCTTCCGCTTGATTGTGGAAGATTTCCGAAGCGACACTGCCTCGAAAGAGCGCGTCAGCTACTCTGCTATTAAAGGTACCCCATAACTGGTAATCATTTTTGAATTTTCGCGCTCCTTTCGCCCAAGGGTCAACAGACACGTGGCCCTTCGCGCTCAGGAATAGGAGGACATCTGATGTGGCTGATGGAGGCACGTGATAATCACGGCAAAATCGACCAAGTGACACGGGCACGTCTGCCCCGACTCCTCCGAGTAGGCCGAGGCGGTCCCAACCTCTCAAGTCGGCCCCACGTTGCCCGGCTCCTCCGCATCGGCTCCGTGCACCCGACCTCTTCGAGTCGGCCGAAGCGGTCCCGACTTTTCCAAGTCGGCCCCACGTCTGCCCCGACTCCTTCAAATAGGCCAAGCGGTCCCACCTCTCAAGTCGGCCCCACATCTGCCCTGACTCCTTCAAGTAGGCCAAGGCGGTCCCGACCTCTCCAAGTCGGCCCCACGTTGCCCGTCTCCTCCGCATCGGTCCCGACCTCTTCGAGTCAGCCGAGCGGTCCCGACTTCGCCAAGTCAACCCCACGTCTGCCGGCTCCTCCATGTCAGCCCAGGCGGTCCTCTACGGCCTCGACCTCCCCGAATAAACCGAGGCGGTCGACTTCTTCAAATTGGCCCCGCATTTATCCTGGCTCATCCGCGTTGGCCTCGTACGACCCCGGCAGCCCTCTGCGACCTCGGCCTCTCCAATAAACCGAGGCAGCCTCGACCTCTTCGAGTCGGCCGAGGCGGCCCCGATTTCCCCAAGTCGGCTCCATTTGTTAGCCTACCAACTTTCTGACCCGCGCAACCTGACACACCAAGCCCACCTGCCGCCTGACCACACCATCGATGGGACCAGGCCCACCTACCGACTGGCCCCCGACGATGGGACCTAGCCCACCAAACCGCCAGCTCTCCCTCTCCGATGGAACAAAGCCTACCGACCAGCTCAAATTCACGTAACTTTCATGTGTTCCGCAAACATTCCTTTCTCGTGGAACCTCATATGGCTAATCCCCATACAAATGTCAAAGGATAAAGGGTAAGTCAACTCGAAGCCCAGGTATGTGAACACAAGTGCTCACCTACTCTACAACCCTAGAAAAACTCCAACTCTCGAAGCTCTTTCTGCCTCTAAGGAGCTCTCTGAGCTCCCTTCGGCTGTGACCTCGATTGCTAACTTGGGCGAGGGTCCTACCGAAGCTCCCTCCAGCCTTTAACTTCTTGCAGGTCATCCATCTTGGCGAGCAAATGACACATCTTTTCGTGTCTAAGTTTAGTGACCGAGCGTCATCAGAAATGCTGGGCAATTATGGGTTGGGCGAGAAGGAGAAGCTCTGGTTGATCAAGAAATCGCCGCAGTTCCTGCGGCTGAAGGTGGAGTACATGCGGCGGAAGCTGGACTTCCTGGTCCGCACAGTGGGGTGCAGCCCAGCGCAGCTGCTGCGAAATTCTTGGCTTTTGTTGTTCAGCTTAGAATCCAGGCTTATTCCGATATACAAGCTACTGCGAGGCTTGCAATTAAGGGATTGGTTGCAGAGGATGTCGATATTCCGTAAGCGTTGGTCATTTCCCAGAGGAATTCAGCAAAGAGTATGTTCATAAAGTCGATCATGATGATGTTTCGGATCTTGTCCAGTTATACATGAGCAGCTTGGAAAAGCGCAGGTGCACACCTGGGGATGGTTCGGATTAATGGCTTGAATTCAGACTACAATTTGCTGGTACTTGTAGCATTGCCTTTTGTTCTGCTGAAGCTGAAGGCTGACAAAGAAGAGGCCGAACCAGTATCTTGGCACTGGTATTTGGTATCTAGTTCCTCATTTTTGGAATGCTTCTTACTTGCTCTTTTCTTTGTAAGAGCCTCTCTATTTGCATATTTCATGCTTCTTGGAAATCGAAGATACGATTTTTGAACAATTTTGTTTGCATGATGTATTAATATCTCAGCATTAACTAATCTCTTGAGAGCTTTTCTGCAACAACTGCTGTGTGGGACAACAATTGCATGTTTGTTCATTTAGATCATCTTGCAATCCAGCTAAATTAAGATATTTGTGTGAATCATGGAATTCTGTACGTAAGTGTGGATTTTCTACTGTGTCTATCGTTGGTATATGTAGCCTTTGATGTTGATGATGAAGTGGATCAGTATCATAGAAGCCATGAGATAAATTAAATGTCACTAGATAATGCATTTAGTATAATGTTCAGAAGTTAACTCAAGCAAAAAATATTCTTTGAACAACTATGCCAAGAAATATTACAGAAAGATACTGAACTAGTCTCAAATTTCTAAACCCTAGAGCAGTCTCTGGTCACAGAACAGAAGAAAATGGAACAAGAGAACTTATTCTTTGTTGAATTGTTATGTCATGACATTGTTCATTTTTCTTAGGAGGACAAATGCACTTTTCCTTTTCTCAGCCAGAATAGTCAGATTTCTTGGTTTCCAGTGTTAGCCAAAAATCTGAAATAAAGTGAGCTTATATCTTTGAAATGCCAACTTTATCTTTGAGAAGTTTGAGCATCATTGCAAGTTTAATGGCCTAATGAATGGTTTTGCTATAAATTATATATATATATATATATATATATATGGAGAATGCAGATATAGAAAAATTATAATGGCATCTGTTTTGTATAAAATTACCAGCGTGGAGTGATATAATATACTACAAGTATACTATTTTGTGTTATTCAAAACAAGGGCATAATGTTCATGTTTAGCATCATATGTACAGCAGTACGCCCCTATATCTACTCATGGTTTGCCAAGGTACATCTAAAAAGCATTATAAATCATGATTGAGAGGTAAGAGTTTAATCCATTAGATAATTAAATTATTCCTCCTTAAGTTTCAACATATCTTGGTCAAATACTCCTCCTGTTCTATCCCCTCCCTCGCCCTCAAACCAGCCCCCCTCCCATCTCTCTTCCTCTCCTCCTGCCATACGCTAACCCACCACTCTGATCCATCTCTTTTTGTTCTTCACTCTCTCTTCATTGCCTTATAAGTCCTATTGACCCTCCATCTTCATTTTTTTCCTCAAGAATCATTTAAGAATCCTCTTTCTCTTGGCATTCCTATTCAGGGATACTTTTGATGTTAATTCAAGCTTTCTATATCCTTTTGTCGCTACCACCATCCATGTTCCTTTCAATCTTCCCCTCCTCTTCATGCATCCTTCAAC
Source organism: Calamus simplicifolius (assembly GCA_900491605.1). NCBI lineage: Eukaryota > Viridiplantae > Streptophyta > Magnoliopsida > Arecales > Arecaceae > Calamus > Calamus simplicifolius. The sequence goes on from UESW01001477.1 coordinate 59,516, forward strand.
AAAAATTAAATTCCATTAAATATTCATGATACATGCCCAAACCATTGCAATTGAATCTCCATCATTTTATCCTTAATTTGTGCAATTCCAACAACTCTCCTAATATAATCATATCTCATATACCATGTAGTAATTATACTGTTATTACAGAAATGTTATGTTATATAAAATATAATATAGTTATTATTATAACAGTGCGTGTAATCATAAATTACAAAGGGAAAGGAGGAAAGAGAGAATATTTTCAAGAATCGTGAGCTAGGTACATGTAGTAAATGGCAAAAAATTGGGTATGATGTCGCTACTTTAATTAGAAGGAACATTTATGCTGGATATAACACTTAGACCCAAACAAGAAATTCCACATTCATTTCCAATTTTGCAAAATAGTTTGACAGACTAGAGTAATCCCACAATCTATCATTCACCACACAAAAAACATAGCCTATAAAGATACTCTTGAATCACGTAAGCATCATTACAACCATAAATGTTCAAAAACCTCTGTGCAACACTTGATTTATGAGCATCATGTTGTGATATTTGATTATAGCAAACAAATGTAATTACCTCATCTTAGAGGTTCTCACGTAAATTCATCATGATTTAAAATTGTCCATGCTAGTTCATATATTAACAGGATTAACTAAGTATAGTAGTTCAAGATATCTTATCACTTAAGTCATATCCCTAATATTATATATAACTAATAGGCCACCATTACACAACATATTTGTAAAAAATATACTTTTTATTGAAACTGCAAGAAACATACTTGAATAAGATGAATGGCAATAGTTATCAGTTAAAAATGAACACATATTTATGTATTTCGTAAATGTCAAGAATTAGAATATAAAACAAAAAGCTAACCTTGATGAATTCAACAGTACTTGGGGTGTTGTCCCTGAGAACCTGAAATGTTGATAAATCCATATGAATCCAAATGTTGCACTTGGACCAAAAGGAGTATCTAGAGGTAGGTCAACAAAAAGAAAATTGGCATAAATGTTAAAACTGCATCACTAAGTAAATTCCTAATGTAGTTTCTTCATTTCTTTTCAAAATAAAGTTGGGACTGCAACCAAATCAAATCCAGAACCTCTCCCAGTGCATGTGCTGAGGAGCTGAAGCTAGATTGATAATTTCTAATGTGGTCATCTATCAGCCTTAAATAGAAACAATGCTATTTTGGCAAAGATCCTGGATGGAAGTTTTGATAAATGAACTTAAAAAGATTGATTCTTCTTGAGTCTTGAGGCTCTTGCCCTTAAGAGAAGCTAATCACAATGAAAAAATCATGAGACAAAGCCAAATAGAAGGTATGTTGTTTCGCTATCTGACAATTATTATATTTTGCAATAGTGTTTTCTTGCCTAATTTTAATTAACTTCGAGAACAAGAGTCAACTAAGCATTCTGCCTTTAATGATATTTAAAATGCTATGCTAACAAACTGCTCCAATAACTTAAGGATATTAACAAAATTCAACATAAAGTCAATGCTGTGTTACTGAGAAAACATTTTCAAAAATCTTCTTTCATCAATATTCAAAAATAATGTGTCCACAATAATCAACTTCATCATGACCCATGAATTCTTTTTGTTAGTTAATGGAAACAGACTCCCAAACAGATCTAGCAAAGCTCATAAGTAGTAGATATGGATGATCACTGCTAATACTGGAAAGCCATTAACCTTTGGAAATAACCCATATGCTAAATTTTTGAAATCTAAATAACTGATTATTCAATGACAAATAAGTTTTTCTTAGATTTGAAAGAAGACTATTGTCCCTTCTACTACGAAATAGGAACAACACCACATATACCTTATAATTTGTGTACCATGCGAGTCAATGCGACAACAAATAGTAACAAGGTATTAAATCATCTTTTTCGTCTTTCAAAGTAATGGCCAAAGCAATTATCAAAGTATTCCAATACTCTTTCTTGCCAATAAGTTAATTTAGATATAATTATTATCATGAATATAAGTGGTCATCAACATGGTATTGCACATATTGAGATGGTGCCTTGCCTGCATGCAACACCAGCTGATTACATTCTAGTTATTGGCATGCTGCTCAGCCATTGCATGCTAAGAATACCAATTCCTGGCATGAAACAGCATGGTGTGGGGCCGGACTTACCATAACAATGCCAATGCCACTGTGCCAGACTACCACGTTATCAACACATGATAACTCAATCCTTGTTTACTATCACATTTTTCCAAGATGCAATTGATGTAGGAATAATAGGGAAAAGAGGCTTTAGTGATATAATGTGTGAGGAACTAAGGTCTGTAGGTGGTAAATCAAGGGAAGTTGAGCAGCTTGTAAGAATGATAACCTAAGAGCAGTTTGAAGAATCTACAGAATTATGTACAAATTTCTGCCAGTATGTCTGTCTCCATGTGTGCGCACACATGCACATGTGGGCATGTGTGTGTGTGAGAGAGAGTGAGAGAGAGAGAGAGAGAGAGCTCTTCAAAGGATTTTAGAGGGTTCTTTGCACGATTTCTGCATGCATGCGTGTAGATAGGAGCTGTTTAAAGGATTGCAGAGCATTATATGTATGGAAATAGGGACACAATTAAAAGAAAACACATAATTGAAAGAAAATGTTGTGAACGCTGCAAGAAGGATTTGGAGGAAGCAAAAAAAGGTTCTAACAAGCAAACAGAAGGCTTCGTTACAATGGAAAAGGACCATGTTGAGGGTTCATGATATTTTCAGGGCAAGTTTTCAATAAACTGAAAGACATGCCCCCTCCCTCATTGCATAGGCAATCTGATAGTTACCTGGTCCTGTCTACCCTCTTGGGATAACCAACAACCTAGACAGCTACCACCTACATGAATCCCAGGCTATATAATTATCATGCTGTAAGTTTACACCGTAGTACTATTATTGTGCTTTTAGTAAGGGAACTGTTATATCTTTATCTTACGGATTACCATACGAGATCACTGATATCTGTTGGACTGATGAGAGGGCATCAAAGGATCCGCAATTCCATCAGTTTGCTTTATTTGACCATATAGGGTCTCACCACATACATGCATGCATGCATATATGTCATTCCTTGACTGAGTTAGTTATCAGAAGGAATGAACTTAATATAGTGGGCATATCTGAAACTTGATGACCTTAATTAAATGAAAGAAGGATTAAACTTGATCCATGCTCCAACTCTAATACCCAAAATATGAACAAGAGATGTTAAAAAGATGAATGTAACAGGTTATAGAACAGAGATTAAGAGGGAAGAAGAAGAGAAAGAAAAGGCACACTTCAAACCCATATTTAGTTTAATAAATCAATTAGACTGTGGCTACAGCTATGCAATGCTTGTTAATTAGACTCTACAAAGACAAAAAAGACCTAACAAATTCAGATGCTCAAATTAATTTGTCTTAATATCTACCATTGGCAGTCTTGTAAAGACTCTTATAAGATGCAGGGTTCTTGAGCAAGCCAAATAAGCAGAAAGAAACATGAGCAGAAAGACCTGAAGCTTAAGTACCAAAATGCAAAGAAGATGGACTTGGGAAGGGCCCTACCTCTACTACTACTAAAGCTCATCAATCCATCAGGAGTGAGATATTCTTTTTGTCTCATGATATATTATCAGTATTTTGTGTCAATTTAATGATTCTCGCAGGGCACATACCTTTCCAGATAGCACAATGAACCGCAAACAATGTAATAATGGATTCTTCTTCACGAAAGATGCTTCTGATTGGTAATAGACTCAGCAAGACAAGAGCGTGTTCTTTTAGCTAAATATCCAGGGTAACAACATCGGTTGCAACAAATAAAAGCACTGACTCAATCACAAACAAAGAAACAATTAAGATGAGAGCAATCAAGCGAAAGTAAAAAGCACATATCATATAAAGATCAGAAGAGCACCATTGGCTGAAAGTTTCTCATACGCTTCCGTGATTTCTTCAACAGATGCATACGCCTTCACGCCGAGAACTGGCCACGAACCAAGAATCAGAAATTCAGAACGGTCATCACAGAAACAAAAAGAACGTAATAATCGCCATTAAAAGAAGAAGAATCGGACAGAAGGAAACCCTAGCAGCAGTGGACTTACCCTCGTAATGGGTAGGGGGGAAAGAGGAAGGAAGAACGACGAGTTGGAAGAAGAGGCCGAGGATAAAGAGGAGCAAAGGAAAGGAGTAGCGCTTCAGAAGCGGAGGTATCGAGACGGCCATTCCCAAAGGGCGTAAGAGTGAGGCGAAGAGAGATCGCGAGAACCTTCAGCGCGACGGGGTTTCAGGGTGCAGAGAGTTTTATAAGCGTTCGGTTTTATGAGATCTTGGGTACGGGATGTCCATGCGGCAACCGGCGAGGGATGGGGAGCGGCGGGCAAGGAAGGAAGAACGGAGAGCGTCAATCTATTATATTATACGTATTTAATCTAATCTATATAATCTATTTAAGTAAAGTTGGGGCCGCTCCTCGTTAAATCAAACGCTTTTTTTCATACCATATAAAAAATTACATTAAATAATTTTTAAATTTTTATTGATAAAAAATTATATATGTAATCTACATATATTGAAAGCGTTACTTATTAAATCGTATTAAATAAATAAATTACAAAAAAGTCATATTAAATAGTTTTTAAATTTTTATTAATAAAAATAAATATGTATCATATAGCTATTAATGGTACATGAGGATTGTGTCTCGTATTTTAACCTAAATGTACATTTCAAATTTTATCTTGCATTTTCGTAATGGTAAAAGGGAGTGGATTTTTTATGCAATGATAAGATTGCTTAATTGAATTTATGATAGAAATATGTATTGGAGTGGCTTTTAGTGTGACAATAAGATTATTTTATTAAAAACTAAAGCAATGGATAAACATTTTAAGGAAAATGATAAACATGTAAATAATTGATGGTATGTTCGTGAAATTGAGTACTACAAGCAAGTTTATTGATGATGCCCAATCACTTTGAACTGACGTTCTTGAGCGTCAATAAATGTACCATGAGCTTGCTGGAGAAGCTTCACCTCGATCCGCAAGAAGTCCCGAGGATTGGATATTCCGATGGGGACCTCGATGCTCAAGTTAATGATCAGTATCACAGCCGTGAACTTGAGGAAGCTTGAATGAGAGTTAGGAAGAAGATGATAAAATTCTCTAAGTGTTTGCTTGAGTGTTCATACCTTGGTCAGGGTCCTTCTTACCCGTTTTGTTGATACTTCGAGCCTTGTATGGCTTGCTTGATAAGATTAGAATCTCATGATGAGCCATGACTTTTACATATAGAATACCTTCGAGCCTGTATGGCTTGTTTAATAAGATTGAAATATCATGATGAGCTATGACTTTTACATATAGAATACCTGAATTGGTGGGATCGGATTCATCCCCTCTGATCTAAGTGATTGGTACTTCATGGCAGATGATCACCTTTCGAGGCTTATTTGGCCAGAGTCATTAAATCTTCTGATGACTTTTTGGGCCTCAATGGTTTGGAGAATTGTAGCCTCATGACGGATCATGACCTTTTGGGCCTCATCTAATTAGAGTTATTAATGTTATCCGATGGGTGATTGTTGACCCAATTATTGATTTTGATGATTAATAAGGAATTGAGTATATTTATTTGATTACTAATAGATTTGATAAGTGTTTCAGGGCTTAAAAATATTTGATTTATTTAAAGGCATTAAGAAACGTTTTGAATCAATTGCAAATATAAGTTTCAAAGTTTCAGAGCCTGGAGTCGACACCTAGAATGCTGGAGCCGACCCCATGGCCAATCAAATATTCTTCTGATTTTTGATACGGTTCGGAGCCGACACCTAGAGTTTCGGAGCCGACACCCAGAGTTTCAGAGTTGACACTTACAATGTCTGGAGCCGACTCCGATGCGGGGACAGAACGTTTGATTTTTGACTACCTCAGAGCCGACACTTACAGTCTTTTGGAGCTGACACCTGAGTAAGGCGAGCCGACACCTAACTTTTTCGAGCCAACTCCTCGACGAACTCAGAACTTTCTATTTTTGGATAAACGACTTGGAGCCGACACCTGAAAAGTTGGAGCCGACTCCAACCTATCTAGAACGAAATTTTAAAATGCCAGATTAGCTCTAATGGTAATATTTCCTTTTTACCTAACTTCTAACGGATATATTTTGTTTGGAAAAACTTTCCAGGTACATTCCAACGGCTAGTTTTCTCACCAAAAACGGATTAAAGGAAATCTATAAAAAGGGGGAGAAAGCTCGTTTGAAAAATAATGGAAAAATCGGAGTGAATACAAATCAAAAATCCGAGAAGTCTTGAGCCTAAAATCAAAGAGAAAAGTATCCAAACTCAAATCCTTCCACTCCAAAAAGCTCAAAGAGAATCCAAGGCGCTCATATCGAAAAAATCGGAGGATTCCCAAATAGAAGAAAAAGCTCTGTTTTCTCAACTTCTCATCTGCAATATTTGCAACGAATCAAAGCTGAGGCCTAATTCAACATCTCCAGAGAGAAGAGGAAAAGAAGAAAAGCTCAAATCCAACAATCTTCAAAACAGGCTTTTCTAACCTTGCTTATTCATTTTGAATATTCTTG
>UESW01001477.1:68972-123940 GCA_900491605.1 Calamus simplicifolius
ATTTGGAAAACAAACTAGAAACTCTTTCAAAACTAAAAATATTGTTTCCACTTCTAGGCCACTTGAACTACTTCACATGGATCTTTTTGGACCTACTAGAACCACAAGTCTAGGAGGAAAGAAATATGGTCTTGTGATTGTAGATGATTATTCTAGATACACTTGGGTATTGTTTTTAGCTCATAAAGATGAGACCTTTCCATTATTTTTGAAATTCTTCAAGAAGGTCACAAATGAGAAAAATAACACCATAGTGTCTCTTAGAAGTGATCATGGCACTGAATTTGAAAATCATTTATTTGAAAACTTTTGCATAGAAAATGGCATTCATCATAATTTTTCAGCACCTAGAACACCACAACAAAATGGAGTAGTTGAAAGAAAAAATAGAACCTTAGAAGACATGGCCCGTACCATGCTATGTGAAAGCAACCTACCAAATACTTTTGGGCGGAAGCTATAAACACGGCATGTTACATTCTTAATAGAGCTTTAATTAGGCCAATCATTAAGAAAACTCCTTATGAACTATGGAACAATAGAAAACCAAACATAAGTTACTTTCATGCATTTGGTTGTAAATGTTTCATTCATAATAATGGTAAAGATAATCTAGGAAAATTTGATGCAAAATCTGATGAAGGCATTTTCTTAGGATATTCAACATCTAGTAAAGCCTATAGAGTGTTTAACAAGAGAAACTTAATTGTAGAAGAATCTATTCATGTAATTTTTGATGAATCTTTAGCATCAGTTCAGAAAATTGATGATGAGGAAGATACAAACATTCTAGAAAGAGACATTGAAAAATTAAATATAGATGTATCTTCAGATCATGAACAAGAAGCTAAAGATAATGATTCTCCTAGTGTTGATGTTGTTGATGCAAATCATAATGATGTAGATCTTCCTAGAGATTGGAGATATGCCTATGGTCATCCAAAAGAATTAATTATAGGTGATCCATCTCAAGGAGTAAGAACTAGATCATCAATGAGAAACATCAATAATCATCTTGCATTTGTATCTCAAATTGAACCTAAAACTATTGAAGAGGCAGAAAAAGATAATAATTGGATGTTAGCTATGCAAGAAGAATTAAATCAATTTACTAGGAATAATGTCTGGACTCTTGTAGATAGACCTAAAGATCATTCTGTTATAGGATCAAAATGGGTATTTAGAAATAAATTAGATGAAAATGGCATAGTAATTAGAAACAAAGCTAGATTAGTCGCAAAAGGATATAATCAAGAAGAAGGAATTGATTTTGATGAAACTTTTGCACCTGTAGCTAGACTAGAAGCAATTAGATTATTACTCGCATTTGCATGTCATATGCATATCAATTTATTTCAAATGGATGTTAAAAGTGCATTTTTAAATGGATTTATAAATGAGGAAGTTTTTGTTGAACAACCACCTGGTTTTGAAGATCATGAATTTCCAAATCATGTTTTTAAATTGCACAAAGCACTATATGGTTTAAAACAAGCACCTAGAGCTTGGTATGAAAGATTAAGTAAATTTTTGATTGAAAATGATTTATAAGAGGAAATGTTGATAAAACACTATTTTTGAAAAGAAAAGACAAGGATTTATTAGTAGTACAAATATATGTTGATGATATTGTATTCGGTGCTACTAACAATCTGTTATGTCAAGAATTTGCTAAGTTAATGCAGGGTGAGTTTGAAATGAGCATGATGGGAGAACTCAATTTCTTCCTAGGACTTCAAATCAAGCAAAGCAAAGAGGAATTTTCATCAATCAAGCAAAATACACAAAAGAACTTCTCAAGAAGTTTGGAATGGAGTCAATCAAACCACTTGGAACACCTATGAGTCCTTCATGCAAATTGGACAAAGATGAAGATGGTAAGAAAGTAGATCAAAAATATTACAGAGGTATGATCGGATCTCTTCTTTACTTAACAGCTAGTAGACCAGATATCATGTTTGCTGTTTGTCTATGCGCTAGATTTCAATCTGAACCTAAAGAATCTCACTTAATTGCTGTAAAAAGAATCTTAAGATATTTAAGTGGAACTAAAAATGTAGGTTTATGGTATTCTAGAGACTCAACATTAAACTTGATTGCATATTCTGATTCTGACTATGCTGGATGTAAATTAGATAGAAAAAGCACAAGTGGTGCATGTCAATTTTTAGGAAGTAACTTAATCTCTTGGTTTAGCAAAAAGCAAAATTCGGTTGCATTATCAACTGCTGAAGCAGAATATGTTGCAGCTGGAAGTTGCTGTGCTCAAATCCTTTGGATTAAGAGACAACTTGAAGATTATGGCATAACACTTGATAAAACTCCAATTAGATGTGATAACACAAGTGCAATAAATTTAACTAAAAATCCAATTCAACATTCAAGAACAAAACACATTGAAATTAGATATCACTTTATAAGAGAACATGTAGCTAATAATGAAATTTGTCTTGATTATGTTAATACTGAAGAACAATTAGCTGATATATTTACAAAACCTTTGAGTGAAGAGAGATTTTGTTATCTTAGAGGTGAATTAGGGATTTGTGACCCTTTGGAATGATTTTGAAACTCTAAGGAATGACTATCTAGATTTCTATTAATTTCTTGATATTCCTTTCATAATTTTAAGGACAAATTATCTAGTCATCTGAGCAATTTGATTCTTCATATTCCAAAGATTTTTTAAAATTTTATTGAACCTATTTTGACAAGTTTCAGTTGTTTGAATCTCAGTTATTTTTCTCTGAAACTGTCAGTGGAGTCGACACCTCAGTTTGAGGAGTCGACACCTTGTCTGTGTCGCTCTCGGTCCCTGACCTTGGAGCCGACACCCGTATAAGTGGAGCCGACTCCAGTTCGAGCGCTGACTGTGTTAGCGATTTGGAGTCGACACCCGACTTTGCGGGAGTCGACACCTGGGGGTCCCAAATCGACTTTATTAGGGCAGAGTCGACACCTCGTCATTTCATTCTTTTCAAATCCTTAACCAAACTCTTCCCAAACTCTCTCAAAGCCTCCCCATCTCTAATTCCACCTATTCAAGCCTTCCTAAGGATCTAATGGCACCTAAGAGGAGAGGATCAGTGCTTGGAGTGCCCGTGAACCGGAAAACGATCGGCGAGACGACCCGTCGCGAGCCGTCTCCGAGTGATTCCTCTTCAACTGCTTCGGACAATCCAGACCCTTCATCTCCTCAGGTAGATACCCTAGCAGGGAGAGTGATAACATGGGTAGGAAAGTTGATTTCGAGTTCTTTCAATCCGAGGGCTTCTCTATTGGGAATCAAATCAAGGAACTAGGCTGGGATAAAGTGTGTTCTCTAGATGTTCCTACATATCCAGCCTTGTCAAGGAATTCTATTTCAATTGTCGAGAGGTGATGGTGGAATCGTGAGCTCAGTCAGAGGTAAAAGGATCCATCTCACTTTTCAAAATTAGGAAACCTCCTTAGCATTCCCATTACTGGATTAGTTGCCGACATCCACAGTGAGAGGTCAGCCGCTCTATCGAGGATGTTAGGGAGAGAAGTTACAGAATTTGAGGAGATTAGGGCTAACCAATTGCCCTTGGAATTAAGATTACTTCACAATATTTGCAGTAGAATTTTTTCCAAAAACCGGTCGATTTGAGTATGTCTCCGAGCGAGACATTGTTGTGATGGACAGTGTGTTGACCAGGTCAACCCATAAATTTAGCTGCAATGATGATATTTTATATGGCTGAGGCTGGAGGGAAAAGAAGATCATCCTTACCCTACGGCATGGTGCTAACTATGGTTTTCAGGAGCCAAGGTGTTGTGATTTAGACAATGAACCTTCCAAGAACCTCAGGCATACTGATTACTACAGTTTGGCCACCTTGCATCGGATGGGATTTGTTAAGGTCAACGGGCAATGGGAAAGGAAAGGCAACTTGGATGAGAGAGCCCCTGAACCTAGACCTTCTGCATCCTTTTGAGGCTGGACCATCTGTGAGGGTTCCCTCTCCGCAGCCTAGCAGTCCTGTTCCTGCCCCTGCACCCGCTCATGTTCATGTTCAGTCATCCACTTCATCAGTTGGATTTTCAGACCTTCAATTGGAGCAACTCAAAGGTTCTTGCTGCTCAGAAGGATGAATTGAAGACTGAGTTTGATAATAAGTTTATGAATCTTAAAGAAACCCTTTATTCCCTGGATGATCGCATTGCAAAATAGAATCAACTCTTAGTTCATCTGCGATTCCTTAAGTAATGATCTGAAAAATATATTTGAAGAACTTAAAGATATTGTGGAGATTCTGAGACCTACTCCAAGTGCAATGCCGAGCTTCAAGATAAAATCATGACTGCTTGCTCTTTGTTGATAGAAGGTTGAAAGAATTTGTAGCTACTCAAAGTGATGGAATGGGAAAGATTTTAGATCATTTAACAAGAATCATTAGAACCAATTTGTAATTTTCATGTAATGAAGTCAAGTTTTTTATTGTTGTTTGATGTTTGTAATGAAAGTTTAGTTTTATTGTAATACTTGACCTTTGATGAAATGAAATTATCTTTGATCTATCAATTTTATCATTTGACTTAACTCTTTCTAACCTTTTTGTTGATTACAAAAAAGGGGGAGAAAGTTATGTCGTATATGCATTAATTAGTTATGCTTTAATTGGCATTTTATTTAATTGGTATCAAGTGATTTTGGATATGCAATAAGCTAAGTGACAATTAATATAACTGAATTCTAAGTATCAAACTAAATGTATGTAAGCAAAAGGAAAACAATAAATTGAACTTCATAGGGGGAGCTACCTTATTCAGGGGAGCTTACTTGTGAGGATCACTTCTTAAAAATTTTGATTTAAGAATCCTATGCATATACTCAATGTTTTTATAATCATCAAAAAGGGGAGATTGTTGACCCAATTATTGATTTTGATGATTAATAAAGGAATTGAGTATATTTATTTGATTACTAATAGATTTGATAAGTGTTTCAGGGCTTAAAAATATTTGATTGATTTAAAGGCATTAAGAAATATGTTTGAATCAATTGCAAATATAAGTTTCAAAGTTTCAGAGCCTGGAGTCGACACCTAGAATGCTGGAGCCGACCCCATGGCCAGTCAAATATTCTTCTGATTTTTGATACGGTCCGGAGCCGACACCTAGAGTTTCGGAGCCGACACCTAGAGTTTCGGAGTCGACACTTACAGTGTCTGGAGCCGACTCCGATGCGGGGACAGAACGTTTGATTTTTGACTACCTCGGAGCCGACACTTACAGTCTTTTGGAGCCGACACCTGAGTATGGCGAGCCGACACCTAACTTTTTCGAGCCGACTCCTCGACGAACTCAGAACTTTCTATTTTTGGATAAACGACTTGGAGCCGACACCTGAAAAGTTGGAGCCGACTCCAACCTATCTGGAACGAAATTTTAAAATGCCAGATCAGCTCTAACGGTAATATTTTCTTTTTACCTAACTTCTAACGGATATATTTTGTTTGGAAAAACTTTCCAGGTACATTCCAACGGCTAGTTTTCTCACCAAAAATGGATTAAAGGAAATCTATAAAAAGGGAGAGAAAGCTCGTTTGAAAAATAACAAAAAAAATCGGAGTGAATACAAATCAAAAATCCAAGAAGTCTTGAGCCTGAAATCAAAGAGAAAAGTATCCAAACTCAAATCCTTCCACTCCAAAAAGCTCAAAGAGAAATCCAAGGCGCTCATATCGGAAAAATCGGAGGATTCTCAAAATAGAAGAAAAGGCTCTATTTTCTCAACTTCTCATCTGCAACATTTGCAACGAATCAAAGCTGAGGCCTGATTCAACATCTCCAGAGAGAAGAGGAAAAGAAGAAAAGAAGAAAAGCTCAAATCCAACAATCTTCAAACAGGCTTTTCTAACCTTGCTTATTCATTTTGAATATTCGCTCATTTGAGGAGCTTTGTATTATTGAAAAACATTATTCTTTCTTGTTTGTGCTAGTTCTATCAAGGGGATTGAACTAGTGGAGGTAGTATACCTCGGGTCAAGCTAGATTAGCTTGAGTTTAGGGTTTTGTGCTGGTGAGCCCGGAAAATCGGCTGGGTTCGTTGTGATCCCTGGGAAACAACAAGTTTGAGTTGTGATCTTGTAAAACAACTCGACTGTAATCAAGAGGATTATAGTGTGGACCCAAGTGGATCTTGGGAGTGGACGTAGGTGTTGGATACACCGAACCACTATAAAACCTTTGTGTTTGTCGTGCTTTGATTATCTCTTTCTCTATCTCCTTGGTTGTACTTAACATTCGCATTGCATTTCATCTATCTCCAAGCACATAGTTGTTAAAAGGTTAAAATTTTTAAAGAACCCAATTCACCCCCCCTCTTGGGTTGCCATCTGGGCCAACAGTGATGACCTTTAGGGCCTCATCTGATCAGAGTCATTAATGTTGCTTGATGGGTGATGACCTTTGGGCATGTGCTGGAACTGATGGAATTTGTCTTATTAGACTGATATGGATCAAGGATGGTTAGTGGGTCCGGCTATGTCAAAAGTAGAGGCTTGCTTAGGAAGCTGAGGCAAGCCTTGAAGATAAGACAAGATAAGGGTCGGGGCCGCCAATGGCCGGGGCCGCCTATAGATCGGGGCCAACTTAGGGCTGCCTAGGAACCGCCTATAGATCGGGGCTGACTCAGGGCCGCTTGTTGGCAAGAGCCACCTAGGAACAGCATGTAGATCGGGGCCGACTCGGGGCCACTTTTAGACCGGGGCCGCCTAGGAACCATCTATAGATCGGGACCGACTCGGGGCCGCTTGTAGGCAGGGGCTGCCTAGAAACAGCTTATAGATCGGGGCCGACTTGGGTCGCTTGTAGGCAGGGGCCGCCTAGGAGCCGGGGCCACCTAGGAACCACCTGTAGATCAGGGCCGACTTGGGCCGCTTGTAGGCAGGGGCCGCCTAGGAACAGCCTATAAATTGGGGCCGACTTGGGGCTGCTTGTAGGCAGGGGCCGCCTAGGAGCCAGGGCCACCTAGGAACCGCCTATAGATTGGGGTTGACTTGAGGTTGCTTATAGGTAGGGGCCGCCTAGGAGCCGAGGCCGCCTAGGAACCGCCAGTAGATTGGGGTTGACTTGGGGTTGATTGTAGGCAGGGGCCGCCTAGGAGTTGGGGTCGTCAGCATTCTAACGACTTCCGTCATTGGATAATTTTGGCCGTTAATTTACACATGGCTTTTATTAGCCACATCATATGCTTCCCACTCCTGAGTCTTGGCGCTCACATGTGTAGCACTTGCTAAGAGAAAGGAGCGCAAAATCTTCCGCTTTACTGGGTCTTTCACGCCATAAATTAGCGGAGGTAGGCACGTAACCTTGGAGAAGTAAAATCTCTTTGAAGTCTTCTCATCATTTAAGGAATGGCACTAGAAGCAATATAGCCGGCAGAAGGATTGAGAAAAGCACCTCGCGATCATCAAGAAAAGGTGGGGTTTCATTTTGGATTGTTCTTGTCGATGTCCCATCATTGGGCACGAATCGCACCCCTCCAATAACTCGCAGATAGCCGGATGGTAATTCCACCTCTATGCCTCCGCGTGGTGATAAGTCTATTCATTATCCCAATTTAACTATTAAAATAAATATTAATTACTTTGAATTTATTAAGAATTGATACTTTTTATGGATGTTTACAGAAAAGAAGCATATAGATGGAAAGAGCTCAATTTTTGGAGTTCAATGATGCAGATGATACTCAAATCAGGATTCGGTTTACCCAAAAAGGAAGAAAGAGATGATTTCACATAATTCCTGGTGCAAACTAAGGCAGGTGATTCTGAACGGATGGCTGAGAAATTTTCTCACAATATCTGAATGATCTTGAGCGTTCGATTGACTCCAACTTTGATTAGGAGGAAACCCTAGATGAGCTCTATAAAAGGAGGACCTCAGACAGTAGTTAGGAGGAGTTTCTACAAAGCTCTTTTTATTCTTCTTTTAATTAGATTATTGTATTTAGGCCTGAGAGAGAAAATTATGAAGGGATGCTGGCAGCATCAATGCGTGGCTAGATTCCTTCAACTTGGGATGATGATGAATCCTGTAATCAGGTTTTGTCTTTCTTATTGTTCTTAATTTCTATGCAATAAAAATTATGCTCTTCTTTATTATATTTTGAGTTATTTTTCTGATTGAGGTTTTGATCTGGCATACATGGCCTGTACCCTCTATCGACGTATCGTGATCTTAGGATACGGTATGTGCCTAAGAGAGACAGATCGTAGTATGATAGATTAGACTCTTAACCTTGCAATTATTAGATAGTTTATACTCTAAACGGACGTATCGTGATCTCTTGATATGGTCCGTGCCTGATAAAATATAAATTATTCTAATTTTAAATTTGTAAAAATTATTACTATTGCAACATTAAAAAAGAAGATAAAACCTGTTTGCATGGTGGATTTGGATTCCTGGGTTGCTTTTTATGCTATTTAAATTTTGTTAATTAATTAGTTGTTATCTTTTAATAACCGCTATTCTTAATATAATCCTTTATAGATAAATTTTCTTTTTCTCTTTCGTGAATTAATTGTCCTTGATCCCTGAGGATACAATCCCGATTCACCACTAGCTATAGTAGTGAATAGGTTTTATTTTGACCGCCAACGACAATGATCAAATTTTGGCGCTGTTGCCGGGGATCCAGGCACGATTACTTCACGAAAAAAAAATTAAAAAAATAAAAAAAAATTAGTACGAATTTTTCTTAATTTTATTCCTATTTTTATTTTTTTATTGTTTTATTATTATTCTTGCTTCTATATAAAGAAAAGAGTAAAAAAAAATTCCTTTTTGTTGAATAGTTATTGCTCTCTTTAGCTTATTATTTTTTTATAGTTACCTTAATTGTTAGATTTTCTTATTTTATTTTTAACATAAAAAATTACTTTTCTTCTTATCACAAATCCACTTTTAACCTAATCAACTTTTCCTTTTAATTAACTTACCTTAAAAGAACATGAAATAAAACCCTAAGACACTTTCCATAAAATATAATTAATTTAAGAAAATAAAATAATAAAAATAATAAATAAAATAAAGTATAATAAATAAAAATAAAATATTTTATTTCTATGCTTAGATTGACTTAGGTAAATTTATTTTCTGTGAAACTCAAAATTTTTTTATTGACATCTTATAATTTATTAGAAAATTAGAAACTTAATCACCAAAATCTTTAAAAAAAGTGATTAGATTAATTTTGTTTGATAATTTCAAGAGCTGGACATCTACTTATTGCATAGTATTTTCATAATTAACTCTAAGGGCACAAACCCTTAATCAAGATAAGGTAGGGAGTTTGTTGGAAGATTATAGAAAAATTATATGATCCAATCCTTTTGATTTTGATGATTACTAAAAACCATTGAGTTTATTAAAGGATGTAATGAGTTTATGAAATGAGCAACAAATTTATTTTGAACAATCAATAGAATGCTCAAGTTTAACTTTAATCAATTTTGAAAGTGACTTTAAGCTTAATATTCAAACTTTCAAAAAGAAATGTTATAATTCATGTTTTAATCAATAAGTTTTTGGAATAGTTCTTGAATCAATTCTAAATGTCAATTTTATTGATTCAAGTCAAAACATTGAATTAAAATGAATCTGGAACGATTTTAATGTCAATCAGAAAAGTTTCTGATTTTTGATACGTTCCGGAGCCGACTCCTGAGTTTCAGAGTCGACTCCGCTCAGTGTACAGAAATGTGCATCTTGTCGTCGAGTCGACCCCTGATTCTGTCGAGCCGACTCCTGGACTGTGCGAGTCGACTCCGCTCAGACACCAGAAGAGTGTTTTTCTGAGCACTTCGCGAGTCGACCCCAAGTCTTTCTCGAGTCGACTCCCGACTTTCAGGAGTCGACACTTTTTTGCGAGTCGACCCCTAATTTTAAAATTTCTATTTTTGGTAATCGACTCGAGCCGACTCGGGAAAAGCTGAGTCGACTCCAGCAAATCTGGGCGCGATTTTTAACGATGACACATCAGCCCAACGGTAAGATTTTTGAATAACGGCTATTTTTCCTTGTCTCTAACGGATATATTTTTGCAGATTCTATAAATAGAGGAGCTCTTTTCAAATCAAAAGAGAAAATCAAAAAGAGAGAAAAGAATATCTTTTGAAAAGAGGGAAAAACAGAGCATGGAAAAATCATTTAGCTCAAAGAAGAGTGATTCAAAAGGAGTGAAATCCAAGAGAAGATTCGTCTGCTCCTTCTCATCAATCCACAAAGTCAAAGAAAATCCAAAGCATTTCAAAGGTCAAATCGAGGATTTTCAAAAGAGGAAAAAGCTTCATCTCAACTCCAAAGTCTTCAACGGTCAAGAATCTTGCTGAGGCGTGATTCAACACTTCAAGAGGAGTTAAAGAGAAGAAGGAAGAAAGCCAAAGCCACTACCATCTGCAAAACATCAGGCTTTTCTAACCTTTATTTTGTACTTCATTTGTATATTTGCTCAAGGGGAGCATTTATTGTTCAAACACTTTTATTTTATTGTTTGCTGATTCAATCAGTGGATTGAATCAGTGGAGGTTGGTATACCTCGTTACAAGCCGGAGTGCTTGTGTTGGGTTAGTTGTGAGCCCGTGAAAAACAACGTGTAGGGTTTTGTGCTGGTAAGCCCGAGTTAAAACCAGCTGGGTTCGTTGTGCACCCGGGAAAACAACAAGTTTGAGTTGTGAGCTTGGAAAACAACTCGGCTGTAATCTAGAGAGATTATAGTGTGGACCCAAGTGAATCTTGGGAGTGGACGTAGGTGTTGGTTGCACCGAACCACTATAAAATTATCTTGTGTTTGCCGTGCTATATTTCTCTCTCTCTATCTCTCTTTTATTGCTTGTGCATTGCTTTTAGTTAATTTCACTCACTTGCACATCTTGCAATCAGTTTAAAAAAAAGTCTTAAATTTTTAAGAACCCAATTCACCCCCCCCTCTTGGGTTGCCATCTGGGCCAACAATTGGTATCAGAGCAAGTGCTCATTTAGAATTTGATCTCACGATCAAGAGCTAAAGATCCATATGGCAACACAAATTGGTTCAAGTTTTGCTGAAGGTCATTCTACGAATAGACCTCCTTTATTTAATGGAACCAACTATTCATATTGGAAAGCTAGAATGAGAATATTCATTCAAGCTTCTGATTATGAATTGGGGGTAATAATTAATGGACCTAGTACACCCACACACCTTATTGATGGCACTATTGTTCCTAAACCCGAAAGGGATTGGAATGATAATGATAGGAGAATGGCACAACTAAATGCTAAGCCATTAATATTTATATTGTTCCTTAGATCAAATGAATTCAACCGAATCTCAACTTGTAATTCCGCAAAAGAAATTTGGGATAGGTTGGAAATTACCATGAAGGAACAAACCAAGTAAAAGAATCAAAGATAAATATTTTGGTTCATAAATATGAATTATTTACATGGAACAAACTGAAACCATCACATGCATGTTCACTAGATTCACTGATATTGTGAATGGTTTGAAAAGTCTTGGAAAAGTTTATACTAATGCTGATCTTGTTCGCAAAATTCTTAGGTCACTTCCAAGATCGTGGGAAGCAAGGTGACTGCCATCCAAGAAGCCAAAGACCTCAACACTACCTTGGAGGAGCTTCTAGGATCCTATGACCCATGAGCTTCAATGAAACAACATGTTGAGGAGCAAAAAGAAGAAACCATTGCCCTCAAGCTGCAGAAAGGAAGAGCAGCAGCGATGATGAAGAGGATGATGATGAACTGCTCTCTTGCAAGAAATTCAAGAAATTTATGAAAGAAGGAGGCCCTTCCACAAAAAGAAATTTGGAGCAAAAATGGAAGGAGAAAAAGAAAAGAAAGAAAAAGGAAAAGGACAAAGAGAAAGAGCCCTTAGTATGTTATGAATGTAAAAAACCAGGGCATTTTAGATATGATTGTCCTTTACTTAAGAAGGCCTA
Source organism: Calamus simplicifolius (assembly GCA_900491605.1). NCBI lineage: Eukaryota > Viridiplantae > Streptophyta > Magnoliopsida > Arecales > Arecaceae > Calamus > Calamus simplicifolius. The sequence goes on from UESW01001477.1 coordinate 80,945, forward strand.
CAAGAAAAAGAAGAAAGCATACATGGCAACATGGACTGATAGAATCTTCTTCCGAAGAAGAAGAACAAAAAGAAGTTGCAATATTGCTTCATGGCCAACGACGACGACAACGACAATGAGGTAAGTTCTGAAAACTCAAATGATGATTTACATTTGATGAAATGTTTGAGGCTTTCAATGAACTTATGATTGATTTTAAATCCTTGAAAAAGAAGTATAAGTTTTTGAAAAATGATAATATTAGTTTAGCTAAAAGTAAAAATGAATTAGCTTTAGAAGTTAAGAACTTAACTAATGAAAAAGAAGAACTTAGCAAAGAAAGAGATAATCTTAATCAAGAAATAGATTTGTTAAATCTGAAACTAAAAACTCAACAAAAGATTTAAAAGATCAATTAGAAACTTTAGCTTTAGATAAAGAACAGCAAGTTAAAGAAAATGACTCTCTTAAGAAGATGTTAAAAAATATAAAGACATTGTTGAGAAATTCACTTTAAGTTCAACTAAACTTAACATGATCTTAGATAGTCAAAAAGCTGTTTTTGACAAAGCTGGTTTAGGATATAACACATTAAGAAACAAAAATCTTTAAAGAATATTTTTTAAAAGCCAACCAAAGTAATATAACTTGTTTCAAATGTAATGAAAAAGGTCATAAATCCTTTGAATGCAAAACGTTAAATAATAACAACAAGTTAAATGTTAAAGCTAAGAAAATATGGGTTCCGAAAGGAACAATTTTTGTTGCTACTAACCATGAAGGACCCAAGAAAGCTTGGGTACCTAAACATAAAGTTTAAATATTTGCAGGAATGTCTTGTAGCCAAAAGATCAAAGAAAAAGTGGTATCTTGATAGTGGCTGCTCAAGACATATGACGGGTGACAAAGATGAATTCATCACCCTAGAAGAAAAGAAAGGTGGAGTTGTTACGTTTGGCGATAACGGTAAAGGTCAAATCATGGGCCTTGGTAAAGTTCATATAACTCCATCTACATTTATTGATAATGTACTTTATGTTAATGGTTTGAAGCATAATCTAATTAGTATAAGTCAATTATGTGATAAAAACTTTAATGTTTCATTTAAATCTTCTATATGCACTGTAACTAATTCTATTGATGATAGCATTGTATTTACTGGTTATAGAATGGCAATGTATACTTGGTTGATTTAGAAAAATTATCTTTGAGTATCATTGCTTAATTGCTGACAATGCTAACATAAATGAAATTAGTTGGTTGTGGCATCGTAGATTAGGTCATGCAAGCACACACCTTATTTCAAAATAATTAAAATGGATTTAGTTAAAGGATTACCTAAACTAGATTTTGAAAATAATAAAATATGTGATGCATGTCAATTTGGAAAACAAACTAGAAGTTCTTTCAAATCTAAAAATATTGTTTCAACTTCTAGGCCACTAGAGCTACTTCACATGGATCTTTTTGGACCAACTAGAACCACAAGTCTAGGAGGAAAGAAATATGGTCTAGTGATTGTAGATGATTATTCTAGATATACTTGGGTAATGTTTTTAGCTCACAAAGATGAGACTTTCTCGATATTCCTGAAATTCTTCAAGAAAGTCACAAATGAGAAAAACACTACCATAGTATCTCTAAGAAGTGATCATGGAACAGAATTTGAAAATCACTTATTTGAAAATTTTTGCACTGAAAATGGAATTAATCATAATTTTTCAGCCCCTAGGACTCCACAACAAAATGGTGTAGTTGAAAGAAAAATAGAACTCTAGAAGACATGGCCCGTACCATGCTATGTGAAAGCAACCTACCAAAGTACTTTTGGGCGGAAGCTATTAACACAGCATGTTACATCTTAAATAGAGCTTAATAAGACCAATCTTAAAGAAAACACCTTATGAATTATGGAATGAAAGAAAACCAAATATAAAATACTTTCATGCATTTGGATGTAAATGTTTCATTCATAATAATGGTAAAAATAATTTAGGAAAATTTGATGCTAAATCTGATGAAGGAATTTTTTAGGATATTCAACAACTAGTAAAGCCTATAGAGTATTTAACAAGAAAACCTTAGTAGTTGAAGAATCCATTCATGTAGTTTTTGATGAATCTTTAGCATCTAGTTCTGAAAAGATTGATGATGAGGAAGATACAAACATAATTGAAAAAGATCTTGAAAAACTTAATATTGAAGTATCTTCTGATCATGAACAAGAAGCTAAAGATGATGATTCACATAAGGACGATGATGTCAATATTGATCATAATGATGTAGATCTTCCAAGAGACTGGAGATATGCCATAGTCATCCAAGGAATTGATTATAGGTGATCCATCTCAAGGAATAAGAACTAGATCATAATGAGAAATATTAGTAATCATCTTGCATTTGTATCACAAATTGAACCTAAAACTATTGAAGAAGCTGAAAAAGATAATAATTGGATGTTAGCTATGCAAGAAGAATTAAATCAATTTACTAGAAATAATGTTTGGACTTTAGTTGAAAGACCTAAAAATCATTCAGTAATAGGATCAAAATGGGTTTTAGAAATAAACTAGATGAAAATGGCATAGTAATTAGAAACAAAGCTAGATTGGTTGCTAAAGGATATAATCAAGAAGAAGGTATTGATTTTGATGAAACCTTTGCACCTGTAGCTAGATTAGAAGCCATTAGGCTATTACTTGCATTTGCATGTCATATGAATTTTAACTTATTTCAAATGGATGTAAAAAGCGCATTTTTAAATGGATTTATAAATGAAGAAGTTTATTAGAACAACCACCAGGTTTTGAAGATCACGAATTTTCAAATCACGTTTTTAAATTGCACAAAGCTTTATATGGTTTGAAACAAGCACCTAGAGCTTGGTATGATAGGTTAAGTAAATTCTTAATAGAAAATGATTTTACAAGAGGAAATGTTGATAAAACTTTGTTTTTGAAAAGAAAAAGTAAAGATTTACTTGTAGTACAAATATACGTAGATGACATTATTTTTGGTGCTACTAACGATTCTCTTTGTCAAGAATTTGCAAAGTTATGCAGGGAGAATTCGAGATGAGCATGATGGGAGAACTCAACTTCTTCCTTGGACTCCAGATCAAACAAAGCAAAGAGGGAATCTTCATCAACCAAACAAAATACACAAGAGAACTACTCAAAAAGTTTGGTATGGAATCAATGAAACCCCTCGGAACTCCAATGAGTCCTTCATGCAAGCTGGACAAAGATGAAGAAGGTAAAAAGGTTGATCAAAAGTATTATCGAGGTATAATCGGATCCCTTCTTTATTTAACAGCAAGTAGACCAGATATTATGTTTTCAGTATGTTTATGTGCTAGATTTCAATCTGAACCTAAAGAATCACATTTAATAGCTGTTAAAAGAATACTAAGATATGTAAGTGGAACAAAAAATGTAGGTTTATGGTATTCTAGAGACTCCACATTAAATCTAATTGCATATTCAGATTCTGATTATGCTGGATGTAAATTAGATAGAAAAAGCACAAGTGGTGCATGCCATTTCTTAGGAAGTAACTTAATCACATGGTTTAGCAAAAAGCAAAATTCAGTTGCATTATCAACTACTGAAGCTGAATATGTAGCAGCTGGAAGTTGCTGTGCGCAAATCCTATGGATTAAGCGACAACTTGAAGACTATGGTATCACACTTGATAAAACACCCATAAGATGTGATAACACTAGTGCAATTAATTAACAAAAATCCAATTCAACATTCAAGAACAAACACATAGAAATTAGATATCATTTTATAAGAGAACATGTAGCTAATAATGAAATATGTCTTGATTATGTTAACACTGAAGAACAATTAGCTGACATATTCACTAAACCTTTAAATGAAGAGAGATTCTGTTATCTTAGAGGAGAGTTAGGTATTTGTGATCCTTTAGAATGAATTTGAAACCCCTAAGGAAATATTATCTAAGATTCTTTCAAATCCTCAATCTTAAGGAAATCTTATCTAGAATTCATATCTAATTGATTCACTCATATCCAATGATTATTTATCAATTTTTATGATCATATTCCGGACACATTTCAGAAATTTCATGATTTTGGTCTGAAATGGTCTCGGAGCCGACTCGATGCGTATCGGAGTCGACTCCCGGTTTCAACTGAAACTCTCGGGTCGACCCCTCTTAGGCGCGAGTCGACTCCATGTCGGGACGGCCTTTCTGTGTCTGTGCCGAGTCGACACTTGGGTTTGCGCGAGCCGACTCGAGGTGGTCCCAAGTTGATTTATCTAGGGCAGAGTCGACTCGTCGCTCATTCTATTCGACCCCAATCGGCAAAATACTCTCTCCACGCTCTTCCAAACCTTCCAAACTTCCAATAATCCTTGATTATCACCTCCAATCATCAAATGGCACCTAAAACTAGAGGATCTAGCACTGTGGCGGGTGGAATCAAGAGGAAGCGCTCCGTGAAGAAAACGGTGAAGCGTCCGGTGCGTGAACCTTCTCCGAGCTCGGACTCCACTTCATCTGCTTCTACTCCAACTGCTACACCTGCTGCCTCGTCTTCCCAGGTAGATCGTCTAGCGGATAGGATAATTACTACGGGTAGGAAGGTGGATTTTGAATTATTTGAAAATGAGGGCTTTTTAGTTGGGAGACAGCTTATCGAGATGGGTTGGGAGAAAATTTGTTCTCTAGAATGCCCGACCTATCCCTCATTGGTTAAAGAATTTTACAAGAATCTGTCCAGAGGAGACCATGGGCTTATTAGCAATGTGAGAGGAGTCAGATTATCTGTTACCGCAGAGATTTTGTCTAGATTGTTGAATTTACCCTTGTCTGGCACTTCTACCTTTTCTTCTGATGACCGTGCTATATTTGCTCTCTCTCTATCTCTCTATCTTAATTGCTTGTGTATTGCTTGTTAGTTAATTTCACTCACTTGCACATCTTGAGCTAATCAGTTTAAATCTTCTAAAAAGTCTTGAATTTTTAAGAACCCAATTCACCCCCCCCTCTTGGGTTGCCATCTGGGCCAACAGAGTTGATCACCCTTCCTTGGCCCAAAAATCACATCCTTCATTTTGCATTAACCCAAGCTTTTAACTCTAAAATTAATTAGACGTCAGTCCTAAGAAACTCGAGCTCAATAGGACAAGACACCCGAAAGAGTTGGACCGGGTCAGGATTGACTGCTTAACTAGTGTCTAGAAAAGGAAAGGAAAGTTGTTACTTAATTGGTTCCGTTCGCTTACCTAGTAAGCAACAGGAGGACCTCCACTGACCTTACCCTTAACTGGGTAGTTGATCAGCTAATTTTTGACTTAGAGGGCTCCAAGGCGGTCTTGGAAGTTAGAGCTGTCTAGATCTAGGGTAAACCTAGAGTAGAGAGTCTAATCTTTGTTAACTTGATTGCTAAGAATTATTAAACCCTAATTAAATTATTCATTGCTCTTAGTTCTAGGAATCTTTTAGGATATTTGCTTTAGAATCTTCTTCTTTCTCTTCTATTATATTAGTTTAAAAAAAAATAAATGAATTACTGTTTGCTTTAGAGTGTATTGGTAGGGTATATACTTTGTCACCAATCGTTACAATCCAACCTCTTACCCTTAAACCCTGAAATAGAGAGAACTTATAGAGCAAACAGAGCATGTATTATGGATCTTAATCAAGAAAATAATCCACCACATCAATTGAAGGAGTACTTCGCCCTTTACAATATACATATTCACCATGCATACAAGTACCCCCAGTAGAGGCTGTTCAATATGAAATTAAGTCTAGTGTAATCCAAATGTTACCAGCTTTTCATGGATTTACAAATGAAGATCCCTATAAACACTTAGATGAATTCTTAGAAATTTGCTCAACTGTCAAGATTTAAAATTTCTTTGATGAGGCACTTAGGCTTAAGTTATTCCCTTTCTCCCTAAAAGATAGAGCCAAATATTGGTTAAATTCACTAGACATTATAATTTCAACTTGGGACCAACTTCAGAGGGAATTTCTTAAGAAATACTTTCCTATAGGAAAAACGAATCAAATTAGAAAAGCCATAACCAATTTTTCTCAGTAAGAGGGAGAAATGTTTCATGAAATGTGGAAAGATTAAAAGAATTAACTAGGAAATGTACGCACCATGCAATACCTAAATGGCAGTTAGTTCAACGCTTTTATGATGGATTGTCAGAAAGGCATCGACAAATGGTGGATGCCTCATGTGGATGAACATTTATGCTAAAAAATGAACATGAGGCATGGCAGCTTTTTGAAACTCTAAGTGAAAATTTCTGGTACCACATGTCTGCTGCATGTAGAGATCCTCCCATAGAACCTAAGAGAGAGGAATATACAACATAGGTCAGTCTATAGACATCTCTATCAAAATTGATGAACTATCCCAAAAACTTGATCAAATTCTATAAGTTGGAAACACCTCTTCCCATCTACTCAATTACATGAGGCTTGTATACTATGTTCGAGTCCGACCCATTCTATAGGTGAATGTCCAGCCGCATACCAATTTATTGAGCTTATTCAAGAGCAAGCCTACCCAGCCCAAACCCGAATGGCTCCTAGACCAGGAAATGATCCATATTCGAATACTTACAATCCTACCTAGCAAAATCACCCAAATTTTTCATGGAAACCCTAACCTATCATCAGTCCAACATCAATTAGGCCTAACTATCAGGAGACCCAATTTAGAAGCATATCGTATTCCCAATATCCAAGTGCTCCTCAACATTCACCAAATAATTATGATCCTACTTTTGAAGAGAAGGTGTTACAAGCATTGAAAGGGCTAGAAGTGAATACTCAACTTCTTCACTCACACACACAATCCATTATAAAACTAGAAACCCAGATAGGTCAACTAGCCACAGCATTCAATGAAAGAGAATGGGGTAAGCTACCGAGTCAACCCGAAGCTAACCCTAGGAACCTAAACATCCAAGGATCCAAACAAGGAGCCCAGATTAACAACTAAGTGTCATTTATACATTAAAATCTGGAAAACAAATAGATAATCAGATGGATACACATGAAGAAGAAGAATTAGAAGTCCCACCACTTGAACAACTTACTGAGCTGGATCAGCCCGAAATACCTGAGGCATCAGAGTCTAATATAATGCCTAACCCACCAGCTGAGCCCATGTCAGAAGAAGATAAACAAAAAATTAGGGTTGTAGCACCATTCCCAAATAGACTTAAGTCCAATCAAAATTTAGCCCAATTCAATAAGATTTTAGAGGTCTTTAAGCAAGTTAAAGTGAACATCCCCTTACTGGACACGATCCAACAAGTCCCAGCCTATGCCAAATTCCTTAAGGATCTATGTACCAAAAAGAAGACCATCAATGTGCCCAAGAAAGCCTTTCTGGCAGCCAGTGTAAGCTCTTATCTATCAAACCATATGCCATAAAATACAAAGATCCGGGATCACCCATTATTTCATGCATTATGGGGAACACCCTCATAAATAGGGCTCTATTAGACTTAGGAGCAAGTATTAATATATTGCCACACTCTGTATATGAGCAACTAGGGTTAGGAGAACTAAAGCCTACGAAATGATCATACAACTAGCTGATCACTCTTTGAAAGTACCCAAGGGAATAGTAGAGGATGTACTGATCAAAGTTGGTAACTTTATCTACCCATTGAGCTTTGTGATTTTAGAAACTGAACCAATGACAAACCCAAAAGGCCACATCCCAATGATTTTAGGTAGACCATTTTTGGCCACATCTAATGCCCTAATTAATTATCAAAATGGATTAATGAAACTCTCCTTTAGAAATATGTCAATTGATCTTAATATTTTTAATCTTACCAATACACATCAAATGAGCGACTCAAATTATGTTCAGGATACTGGTTATGATTCAATTGACCTTAGTGATAAAAGCTTGACCTAGAAACCTGCATAAACCAAGATGGGGAGCAAATTAATGAGGTTGCTATAATTGATAAAAATCAAGATGGAAACTTCTAACTGAACCACTAGAGAAGTACATGAACCATTACCCAAACAATCAATAAAGGAAGCACCCAAATTAGAACCGAAACCACTTCCTAAGCATCTCAACTATGCATATTTAGGTCCATCAGAAATCCCATCTGTGATTATTTCAACTGACCTAGACTCCTCACAAGAAGGAAAACTATTGAATGAGAATAAAGAAGAGTTAGAATGGACCATGGCTAACATAAAAGGAATTAGCCCCTTGATCGTTCAACATAGGATTCACTTAAGAGAGAAAACCAAGCCTATAAGAGACCCCCAAAGAAAACTTAAACCAACCATGAACGAAGTAGTAGGGGAAGAGATCATCAAACTCCTTGATAATGGTAATCAAAGTGAGCCATAACGTCTGGTTGAAGACGTTAAACTTAGCGCTTTTTGGGAGGCAACCCAAAATTTTTATGTTCTAACCTTTATTTCATGATTCTTATTTTTAGGAATAAGAGACTACTCGACACGTCACTCCTAGCATTACGCGAGGCATATCTCATCCAGGTGGTGTTTCTCCTTATTTTATTCTTTCTTACTTCATTGAGGACAATGAGAATTAAGTTTGGGGTAAGAGAAATCTTTTTGAAAAATATTTTGAAAACACCTTAGCATTTTTTAAAATTTCAAAATTTTTATAAATCATGTGTTGTGAAAGAAATTCTTGAGCAAAATTGACTAGAAAAAGGTAATAGAGCTAGAAAGTATTAGCTAATTACTGTAGAGAGCCAAGAGTAGACTAGCTGGTTAGACTTTTAGTAACCTACTTAGTCATCTAAAGGCTATTAGCACTTCCATTGCACATGCACACTGACGAGATAAATTAGGTATTAGTTGTAAGGTCAATTAGAAATTCAATTATTACTAAAATTAGTAATTGATATACACCCCAATAAGAGAAACTTGAATTTAAGAAAAGAGCTACCTACCTGATAATATATATATATATATATATATATATATATATATATAAAAGTCTAAACATTGGTTTTCCATCGAGTAACCGGGCACCTTCGCCTAAGTAAGCGTTGTTGTTCGCGTCAAAAAATGGGCAATGTGAAGATATCGCTAAAAAAATTAAAAATAAATAAATAAATATATATCAGGCAGTGTGAAAGCTACCTCAGGTCATGTGCTTAATTTGAGGGTGTATAAAAAATTGATCAAAGTAAGTGATAAGCGAAGATACCATTATTTCTTACAAGCTAATACCAAAATGCTAAGTTAGCCATCATAAACATAAGTGCTGTAGATCTATATATGAACTCTAAGAAAGTTTCTAATGGTTCTGACAGTAAAATTTACTTCAAAAACTCAATACTTAATTAGTGATACCGGCTATCTTCTTTCAACCTTAAGCCTAGATTTAATTTTGCAAAAGAGAATTTTAGTGACGCATGATTTTATTTTAATTACATTGCTAAGGGACTAGCAATGATTAAGTTGGGGGTGTGATAAGTCTATTTATTATCCCAATTTAACTATTAAAATAAATATTAATTACTTTAAATTTATTAAGAATTGATACTTTTTATGGATGTTTGCAGAAAAGAAGCCTATAGATGGAAATAGCTCAATTTTTGGAGTTCAATAATGCATATGACACTCAAATCAGGATTCGGTTTACCCAAAAAGGAAGAAAGAGATGATTTTGCATAATTCCTGATGCAAACTAAGGCAGGTGATTTTGAACGGATGGCTAAGAAATTTTCTCACAATATCTGAATGATCTTGAGCCTCTGATTGACTCCAACTTTGATTAGGAGGAAACCCTAATGAGCTCTATAAAAGGAGGACCTCAGACAGTAGTTAGGAGGAGGAGTTTCTACAAAGCTCTTTTTATTCTTCTTTTATTTAGATTATTGTATTTAGGCCTGAAAAATTATGAAGGGGATGCTGGCAGCAGCAATGTGTGGCTAGATTCCTTCAACTTGGGATGATGATGAAGCCTGTAATCAGGTTTTATCTATCTTATTGTTCTTAATTTCTATGCAATAAAAATTATGCTCTTCTTTATTATATCTTTTGAGTTATTTTTTTGATTGAGGTTTTGATCTGGCATACACGGTTGTACCCTCTATCGACGTACCATGATCTCAGGATACGGTACGTGCCTAAAGAGACATCGTAGTATGATAGATTAGACTCTTAACCTTGCAATTATTAGATAGTTTATACTCTAAACGGACGTACCGTGATCTCTTGATACGGTCCGTGCCTGATAAAAGATAAATTATTCTTTGTAAAAATTATTACTATTGCAACATTAAAAAAAGAAGATAAAACCTGTTTGCATGGTGGATTCGGATTCATGGGTTGCTTTTTCTGCTATTTGAATTTTATTAATTAATTAGTTGTTATCTTTTAATAACCGCTATTCTTAATATAATCCTTTATAGATAAATTTTTTTTTCTCTTTCAAATAATTGTCCTTGATCCCTGAGGATACGATCCCGATTCACCACTAGCATAGTAGTGAATAGGTTTTATTTTTGACCGCCAACGACAGCGATCACATGGCATTATAGTGGGTGGGACTTTCAATAATTATGTCAGCATTCTAACGACTTCCGTCATTGGATAATTTTGGCCGTTAGTTTACATATGGCTTTTATTAGCCACATTATATGCTCCCCACTCCTGAGTCTTGCGCTCACATGTGTAGCACTTGCTAAGAGAAAGGAGCGCAAAATCTTCCGCTTTATGGGTCTCACATGCCATAAATTAGCGAAGGTAGGCACGTAACCTTGGAGAAGTAAAATCTCTTCGAAGTCTTCTCATCATTTAAGGAATGGCACTGGAAGCAATATAGCCGGCAGAAGGATTGAGAAAAGCACCTCGCGATCAGCAAGAAAAGGTGGGGTGTCATTTTGGATTGTTCTTGTCGATGTCCCATCATTGGGCATGAATCACACCCCTCCAATAACTCATGGACAGCCAGATGGTAATTCCACCTCTATGCCTCCGCGTGGCATTATAGTGGGTGGGACTTTCAACAATTATGCATAAAGACTATTCTGCCCTCCTCTTCGAGCTTCTCATGCCTCCATTACTTTCTCTGCGCTTTCTTTACCTTCTGAACATTGAGTCTTTGCTTCATTTATCTTATTCAAGGTCAATTCCTTTTTGCCTTTCTGTTCTTTTCTTTTCATCCTCATGGATCCTCATTTCGATAGAAAGGGTAAGAGACCTATGGTCGAACCTTCCAGGGAGGAAATCCTTTAAGCATGGCGCCAGGCTCCTGGTGGCATTTTCATCCACGATTGTTCGGCGACTGTCGCCCAACATCGACTAGGGCCTCCCCCTTACCACCTAGGGCTTCATCTCCGGCACCTAGGGTTTCTTCTCCACTTTTAGGGTTTCGCCTCCACCCTCTAGGGCATCATCTTTACCCTCTAGGGTTTCGTCTCCATCCTCTCATTCGATATCTCCCTCGATTATCCATTCCAAATCCATAGGTTTGGAGGGAACAACCTCCACCATAATCACCCAGGACATAAAGAATTTTAGGGCCCAATATGAGATACCCAATAGCATTTGTCTTCCTGCGCCTTGGTATGGTGACAAGGTAACCTCTGGCCGATCCGGTGGGGTTGCTTATACGAGGAATTTCTTAAGAGTGGGCTTCATCTCCCTTTCCACCCTTTCATCCTCAACCTCTTAGATAGGTATAACCTTATCCTGTCGCAATTAACTCCGAACTTCATTAGGATTATCTGCGCCTTTCTAGTGCTTTGTCATTTTTATGGTGCTCCTGCCCGAGTCTCCCTATTTGGGCTTTGTATAAACTCCGAAACCCCAACAGAAATGGATGGTGGAGCTTTGCCTCTAGTCCCAAAAGAGCTCTTAAACTTGATCTACCCTCCAAGATTAAGGGATGGAAGTCCTGATTCTTCTATATTCATGTGGAGAGAGTGAAAACGATCTGGAGTTATCCCAACACCAATCCCAATAAGAACCTGGTTGTAGAGGAGGGAGACCAAGAGCTTTTTGACGCTTTGATGTCTTCCATCATCCCCTCCTATTGAGAGTTGTTATCAGAGGATAACCTCCATGAAACTAGTGCAGTGTCAGCGTCACCATCACCAGCACTCAATGAGCATTACATATATATATTTTTAATTATTTGTTGTAGCCTCCTTTTTTTTAATCTTTACCTTCTTGTGCAGCGATGAGGTTTTCTCCTGACTTTTTGGCGGCGAGCCTTAAAAAAGGAAAAAGGCCGCCGGCAACACGATGAGGGCGGCACCTAAGAAGTCTCGTCGGGAAGAACAGGGTGGACCACTCTGGCCCTTCGCGGTTCCATCCGCGGGCCCCGAGGCTACCTCGATGGAAGAACCAAGAAGGGGGGATCCCTCTGTTGAAGCATCATGACAGGGGCTCCTCCCATTGAGGTTGAGGCAAAGCCATCGAGGGAAGAACCTTCGGCCACCGCCGAACCCGAAGGTGAAGCTATACCAAAGGTGAGGGTTGAAATGCCTCCGGCATGAAAAGTTGGAGATCACATCTCCCTAGCCACCCAATCGATGCCAGAGGAAGTGGGGAAGCCTCCCGATAGTGTCCCATATAGGCGGCCGTCCAAGGTCACGGCAATGCATCGAGGTCGGCTGGCGAAGCATCTTCTGAGCCGTTCAACCCTCCCCAATCTTCAGGCTGAGCTCCGTCGCCAACCAATTGAGGAGTCTCTTGACACTCTTTTTACAGCTGCCCTCCACGTAAGTATGCTGACTTTGCTTACTCGGTTGAACATAGTCTGCATTCTAACTCATTGGTTCATGTAGATATCCAATGGTCTCTTCGTTCTTCGGGAGCTTGTACCTGGAGCTCCAACAATTGCGGGCGCACTCAGGGTGAGCTGGCTGCTATCAAGACTCGGGTTGATAACCTAGCCAAAGAATTGATCGAGGTTAGGACCCGAGAAGTGACGGTGTTCGGTGAACTTCGAGCCGCCCAGGAGGAAAATCGTTCCTCTAAGGCTCAGGTCAAGGAGGCTGAAAGAAGGGCTAAGATCTCCGAGGCCAAACTAGCAGAAGCCATGTCAAGGCTTGGGCTAGCGGAAGAGAAGTTGGAAGACGCTCTCCTCAAAGTGGATCATGCTGAGAATAGGGCCGATACGGCCGAATCCAAAGCCCAGGCTGCCGTGGAGAAGCTGGTATCTATCGAGGCAAAAGCTCGAGTAGCTTGGGAGAAGATGACCGCCATCGAGGAACAAGTTCAGGAGGTCATGCAGAAATTGACCATCGTCGAGGCTCAGGCTATGGCAAAGGTGGCTGTTGCTGAGGTCCAAGCCTTAGAGAAGGTTGCTGCCGCCGAATTTTGGGCTCGGAAGGCCGTCGAACTTTATAATTGTTCCACAGACTTTGCTACATAGTTCAGTGAGGTGGCCCTCGATGCTTATACTCAAGCTTCAAAAAGTATAAGAGGAGGATCTCCTAGATCTATAAAATGAGCAGCCTTGAGCACATTCAGCCTGAGGATGTAGATGAAGATCCGACGAGTGGCAGTGCTGAAGACGGGCCAGGACCTGCTGAGCTTTAGGTTTATTTTCTTTTTCTATTTTCGATATCTTGCAATCCGACTAATGTTGGTCTTCTTGTATGACAATGAGATTAATGAGAGAATCTTTAATAGAAAAAATATTTCATCCAAATTTAACAAACTTATCTTTTTGTAATGCTTTGGTCTTTTGAGCGACTATGTCTTGGCTTTAGCCTTCGGATTCAACAAGATACACCTCTGTCCTTATGAGCATACTTAGAGAGTTGATGATTTGACATGTGGGTTTCATAGGAATGTTTAGGTTCGTATTCACCTCTTGGGCTTTTGCTAGGGTGTTCCTTGAACATCGACGCTAGTCATTGCCATAGGCCCGGAGGGTATCATTGCCAAGATTCTTCTGAAAACTATTACGGTGGTTTCTCAGGCCAGCTCAAAAGTTTGACTCGGGGCCACCGAGACCACAGGACTTGAACCACCTCGAGGTTTTTTGCGCTAGCTTGGGGGTGTCTATGATCGTAGGATTGCCGAGGTTCTTTGGAAAACTACCATGAAGGTTTCTCGTACCGCCCAGGAGTTTGACTCGGGGCCACCGAGACTATAGGACTTGAACCACCTCGGAGGTTTCTCGCGTTGGCCCAGGGGTGTCTATGATCGCGGGACCGCCGAGGTCCTTTTGAAAACTACCATGGAGGTTTCTTGTGCCGACCTGAGAGTTTGACTCGGGCCGCCGAGACCATAGGACTTGAACCACGTCGGGGGTTTCTCGCACCGGTCTGAGGGTGTCTATGATCGCGAGACCACCGAGGTCCTTTTGGAAACTACTACAGAGGTTTCTCATGTCAGTTCGAGAGTTTGACTCGGGGCTGCCGAGACCATAGGACTTGAACCATATCGGGGGTTTCTTGCACCGGCCCAGGGGTGTCTATGATCGTGGGACTGCGAGGTCCTTTTAGAAACTACCACGGGGGTTTCTCGTGCCGACCTAGGAGTTTGACTTGGGACCGCCAAGACCATAGAACTTAAACCACCTCGGGGGTTTCTCGCACGAACTCAGGGGTATCTATGATCGCAGGACCGTTGAGATCCTTTTGAAAACTACCACAGGGTTTTTTCGTGCTGGCCTAGGAGTTTGACTCGAGACCGCCGAGACCATAGGACTTGAACCACCTCGGGAGTTTTTCGCATCGACCCAGGGTGTCTATGATCGTGGGACCGCCAAGGTCCTTTTGAAAACTATCACGGGGGTTTCTCGTGCCGCCCGAGGGTTTGACTCGGGGCCGCCAAGACTATAGGACTTAAACCACCTTGGGGGTTTCTCGCGCTGGCCTGAGGGTATTTATGGTCGCAGGACTGCCGATGTCCTTTTGGAATTAAAAGCTTTTCTTATAATTTGAATAGAAAAATGGAATTGAAAGCTTTTCTTTATAATCATTGGCCAAGTATACTCACTATTAGTAATACTGGCAAAGATTGTTTGCATTCCAAGTATGTGAGATTGGCTGTCCATCTAACTGCTCAAGTCGGTAAGCTACTTGATGAATTGCTTCTACGACTCGATAAGGCCCTTTCCAATTCAGAGATAGCTTACCTCCTTCTGTTGGTTTAGATACCTTGACCCTCCCGAGGATTAGATCTCCCAGGGCGAAATGTCATGAAGCAGACCCGAGCATTATAATATTTTGTCGTTCGCTGACGAAATACGGCCATCTTGAGCTGCACCTAGTCCCGGATCTCATTGATAAAGTTGAGGTCAGCCTTTAGTTGATCAGAGTTATCTTCTTCTTTATATGATTCCACCCGGAGGCTTGGAAGACCAATTTTCACTGGGATGACCGCTTTAGATCCAAAGACAAGGCTGAAAGGAGTCTCTCTCATGGGAGCTCTAGGAGTCATATGATATGCCTACAATACACTTGGGAGTTCCTCCATTCATCTGCCTTTTAACTCATCTAGTTGGATTCTAAGTCCCTGAAGGATGGTTCGATTCATGACTTCTATTTCCCCATTGGTCTGCAGATGCCCGATAGAAGTGAATCGATGATATATCCAGTTCAGTGCAAAAGGCCTTGAATGCAGCATTTTTGAACTGGTGATTGTTGTCAGTGATGATGGTATGAGGTAGGCCAAATTGAGAGATAATAGATTTCTAGAAAAATACCTTCACTTGCTCTCGGTGATCTTGGCTAACGCCTCGACCTCGATCCATTTGGTGAAATAGTCGATGGCGACAAGTAAAAATCTTCGTTGCCTGAAGATGGGGGGAATGGTCCAAGAATATCCATTTCCCATTGAGCAAAGGGCCACGAAGCAGAGAGCGAGCTCAGTTGAGAAGCTAGTTGTCGCTGAATATTAGAATATCGTTGGCAACTATCGCACTTCTGGACTAGTTCAGCAGCATCTTTTCGCATGGTGAGCCAATAGTATCCCTGGTGAAGGGCTTTGTGTGCTAATGATCTGCCCCCAGATGGATTTCTCACATATGCCCTCATGAATCTTCTTGAGGATATAATCATCATCCGTCGGGAGAACACATTTAAGGAGGGAATAAGAGAAGGACTTCCTATACAAATGCCCATTCAGCAACACAAAACTTGGAAGACCTCCACTTAAGTAGTCTGGCTTCTATGGAATCAGTGAGGAGAGTACCGTCAGTAAGGTAGTGGATGTAGGCATCCATCCATGTTGATTCTTGCATAACTGGCAGAATCTCCTCCGTTGCATCGATACTTGGAGTTTTCAGGTGCTCGATATATGTTCTTTCCAAAGTGTCATCCACCGAGGTGGCTAGCCATGACAAGGTGTCAGCT
The DNA here is from genome assembly GCA_900491605.1 of Calamus simplicifolius. Taxonomy (NCBI): domain Eukaryota; kingdom Viridiplantae; phylum Streptophyta; class Magnoliopsida; order Arecales; family Arecaceae; genus Calamus; species Calamus simplicifolius. Next base: position 97,252 of record UESW01001477.1, read on the forward strand.
CTGGCATTTTCGCCTCTGGAAATGTAACTAATAGTGAAGTAAGGTCTAGTACATACTGATGTATGTGGACCAATGAGTACTTGTGCCAAAGGAGGATATTACTACTTCATTACTTTTATAAACGATCTTTCTAGGTTTGGTTATGTCTATCTTACGAGACATAAATCTGAGTCGTTTGAAATGTTCAAACTATCATAAAAAAGTAGAAAAACAAACAGAAAAATGTATTAAGATCCTTTGATCAGATCGAGAAGAAGAATATCTTTCAAATGAATTTGTGACATATCTAGAGGAGAATGGGATTCTCTTCCAATGGACTCCTCCAGCCGCAACATAACGATGTGTCAGAAAGAAGGAATCGAACCTTGTTAGACATGGTTCGGTCCATGATGGGTTTTGTGTTGGAAATTGTATCCTAAAGCCAATCATTTGATGATTGTACTAATGTAAATTGTGTATAAATTGATATATTAATAAAAGTTATTTGACAGTTTATTCATTACAAGAACATCTTCTTAATACTCCTGATTGTAATGAAGCCCTTAGGATCTTCCTTCACGATAAAGGAGGATTTATCTTTGAAGGTCCTCAAAAAGGTTCGCGACCATATGTGTTGGTCCAGATAGCAACCCAAGAGGGGGGGTGAATTAGGTTTTTCAAAAATTTAAACTCTTTTGAAAGATAACCCCCAGCGGAAATAAAAACTTAGATTCACAATTTAAAACTAAGCAACTATAAATAGAGAGTTGAAGATAAAGAGACAATCACGGCAAACACAAGAGATTTTATAGTGGTTCGGTGTACCTACACCTACGTCCACTCCCAAGTACCTCTTGGGTCCACACTATAATCAAACTGATTACAGCAGAGTTGTTTTGCAAGCTCACAACTCGAACTTGTTGTTTTCCCGGGTGCACAACGAACCCAGCTGGTTTTCAAGGCTCACCAGCACAAAACCTAAACCACAAGCAATGCTTGCACAAGGCTAACAGCCTCAACTGAATCAATCACCAGATTGACCCAGCAAACAATATTTGATTTTACAAAAAACTGCTCCTTCAATGAGCAAATATACAATAATGAAACAATAAAGAGATTAGGAACCAAAGCCTGATTCGCAGATCTTGGTGGCTTCTTCCTTCTCTTCCTTTGAATGGATCTTCCTTTGAATATGCTCTTGAGACTCAGAAGATCAGAAAAACTAGGGCTTCTTCCTTCTCTTGAGATTTCTTCTAAATAGAACAGAAAGGCTTGGAATCTCTCTCTCTTCTTTTGGGGAATGAGTATGATCTTTCCTTACAGGTTTTCCCTCTTTTCTTTTCTGATGGATCTCAAAGATTTTCTCTATTCTTTTCTTTTTGCCTCTCTCTTGTTCTTCTTTTTGGGATGCAATCAACCCTCTTCTTATAGATCCGATTAATCCACAAATAGTGTGAAACTATCCGTTAGAAGCAAGTGTAAAAAGGATTAGATCCATAAATAACAATAGCCGTTGGGATTAAAATAGATAAAGATAAAGTTTAGAGTCGTTCTGACAGTTCTGGAGCCGTGTCTGACATTCTGGAGTCGGCTCTAACTTTTCTGGAGTCGGCTCTAACTCGAAATATTTAATCCGCTCGATCTGGAGTCGTCTCTGACTTTTCTGGGGTCGACACAAAATTCTTCTGGAGTCGACTCTAACAGTCTGGGAGTCGACTCTAAGTCGTGGCCTGAAAATCCATCGTTCTGTTTTTCTGATAGAGTCGGCTCTCACAGTCCCGGAGTCGACTCTAAGTCTGTGCCATTTTCGGAGTCGGCTCTGCGATTCCATGTGTCGACTCTAATGTCTGCAATCTTACCTTGACATTAGATTCAAACCAGAACTTGATTTGCCTCTTGATTTTGATCATCAAATAGACTTATAATCTGAAAAACTTAATCAAAATCATTAGTAACATTCAAATGTTATACTCAAATAGTTTTGTTAATCATCAAAATCCTCAATTGGGTCAACAATCTCCCCCTTTTTGATGATGACAAAAACTTTGAGTATATGCATTAAAAATTCATTTGAATTGAGAATTATAGACATTGTTAAAGCTTAGAGACTTCCTAATAGAGAATTTGATGCCAATATTCAAAATGAATAAAAAAACAAACTTGACATCAATCAAAATGATTTAACTTTTATATGGAGAAATTTATTAAGCTCCCCCTGCATTGAATAACTCCCCCTATGTAGATAAACTGAAATTCTTTCTAAAAATTCTCAGAATTGTTCTTCATTTTCTTTCTCTTTCTCTTTCTTATATTTCTTTCTTATATGCATATACACTTATCTCTCCCCCTTTTTTGTTATCAACAATAAGGTGAGTTTAAAGCAATAAAGAATGTTATCAGAGCGAGGATGTTGGTTCGAATAAACATAAGATAGGAAACTTATTCATTGACATTCAATCAAGATAAATTTGTAATAAAAGTGTAATATTCATTCAACATTTGTATTCCAAAGCAAGATCCATTACATGTATTTTAAAATGACAGATTTAAGTATGTAAATCCTAGATACATGCTAAGAAAGAAAGCAAGAAATCCTAAGATACAACCTAGGATTGAATATCAAAATCAAATATGCTTATACACAATTTTCTTTAAATGTCCAATCATTTCCATAACATCATCTTTTTGGGTCTTCTTAAAACTTTCAAGACAAGCTTCAATTTGAGAGACGGCAGGTCGATATCTTTCTTCAGTTGACTGGTAGCATGAAGATAAGTTCCAGAACCGTCTGCAATGCCTTCCATCCTTTCAAAAATTTTATGAAGATCAGTGCTAAAGGATTCGACGGAATTGCTAATTGAAAAAGAAATCATGTCAAGTCTTGAATTAATCTCATCCTTTAATTGATTGAACTCCTCTCTTAATTTACACATATCATTTGTCTTTGACTGTCATACTCAGCCAGTAAAGCTCTGAGCTGACCATTTGCTCCTCAGAAAATCTTTCAGATGCCAATGCTGACTGATGTGGAAGTTGAGAGCTAGGTCCAGCTTCTGAGGGTCCAGCAGATGGTCCAGCAGAAGGTCCAGCCAGCAGATGGTTCAGGAATGTCTCTCCTCTGACTTCCTCAACTCTAACCTCTCAGCTCTGGCCTCATGTCCTCTTTTTATCCAGTTTCCATTTTCTTTTCTAAAGCCCATTCGGTGAATTGTAGAGACACTATAGTAATCTGTATGTCTTAATTTTCTTAGTGGCTCATTGTCCATTATAAGTACACCTTGGCTTCTGAATACCAATGTTAAAATCATACCATATGGCAATGTAGATCTCTTCTTAGTAGCTGCCTCCGCCATATAGCCTATCATCATTCAGCAAGATTTACAGGTCTACCAGTGAGAATGCAGTCCATCAATAAGATGTCTCGCTCCGAGACATATTCAAACCTTCCGATTTTAGGAAATAGAATCTTCCACAGATATTGTGAAGTAATCTGAGTTCCAAATTAAGTTGATTTGCCAAGATTTCCTCAAACTCAGAAACTTCTCTCCCTAACATCCTTGATAGGCACCTCCTCTATCTTCATGATGATATTCAACAAGTCCAACAGTAGGCATTTCCAATAAATTTCCAAGGGATTCGGCTGTGATGATTACTTTGTTCCTCTTACAACACTTACTAAGCCTCCCTCTCCTCTACTAAATCATTATAAAACTCTCTTACTAGGGCAGGGTAGTAGGGATATCCAAAGAACAAACCTTCTCCCATCCCATTTCTTTCAACAATCGCCCAATAGCAAAGCCCTCCGAAATAAAAAAGTTGAAATCAACTTTTCTTCCGGTTGTAATGGCCTTACCCGCTAATTGGTCGACTCGAGGAGAAGATGGTGAGGGTGGAGAGTCATCTTGAGTGGCAGATGAAGAAGATGACGAAGGTTGCCTCCGATTTGAACGGCGCTTCGTCGGAACAGTCGAACCACCAATGATAGCACGCCTTTTGGGAGCCATGGGATTCGATTGGAATGAGTAATCAAGGGTTTTGAGGGATTTGGAGGGTTTGGAATCAGTTTGGAACGGCTTGGAAAAGGTTTAGGAGACGATAGAATCGTTTGGGGTCGACTCCGCCCTTTTTATTTTGACCTAGTTCCACTTAGAGTCGACTCCCGAAAACGAGGTGTCGGCTCCGAACCAGAGAATCTGTCAGCGCCGAATTAGAGTCGGCTCTACAGAAGCCAGAGTCGGCTCTAATTGCCCAGACAGAACATCAAAATAAGAAGGTGTCGACTCCACAAACTGCAGGTGTCGACTCCACAATAGTTTCAGTGAAAAATTAAATTTCAAGGATCTGAAACTGATCAAATTAATCATCAAACTCTAGATAAGTGTTCCTTAATAATTGGGGAAACAATGAATCAAATTTCTAGATAAATTTCCTTATTGGACATAGAGGATTTTCAAGAAATTATGAAGTCTAGATAGTTGTTGTCCTTAAGAGTTTCAGAAAATCATTCTAAAGGATCACAAACTCCTAATTCTCCTCTAAGATAACAAAATCTTCCTCACTCAAAGGTTTGGTAAAAATATCAGCTAATTGATCATTAGTATTAACATATTCAAGACAAACATCTTTGTTAGTTACATGTTCTCTAATAAAGTGATGTCTAATTTCAATGTGTTTAGTTCTTGAATGTTGAATTGGATTTTTAGTTAGATTGATAGCACTAGTATTATCACATTTAATAGGATTTTATCAAGTGTGATACCATAATCTTCAAGTTGTCGCTTAATCCAAAGGATTTGAGCACAGCAACTTCCAGCTGCAACATACTCTGCCTCAGCAGTGGATAATGCAACCGAATTTTGCTTCTTGCTAAACCAAGAGATTAAGTTACTTCCTAAAAGTTGGCATGCCCCACTTGTACTCTTTCTATCTAATTTACAACCAGCATAGTCAGAATCAGAATAAGCAATCAATTTTAAGGTTGAGTCTCTAGAATACCATAATCCTACATTTTTAGTTCCATTTAAGTATCTAAAGATTCTTTTAACAGCAATAAATGTGATTCTTAGGATTAGATTGATATCTTGCACATAAGCAAACAGAAAACATGATATCTGGCCTACTTGCAGTTAGTAAAGAAGTGATCCGATCATACCTCTGTAATGCTTCTGATCTACTTTCTTACCTACTTCATCCTTGTCCAGCTTGCATGAGGGACTCATTGGCGTACCAAGAGGTTTAGCAGATTCCATACCAAACTTCTTGAGTATTTCCTTTGTGTACTTTGTTTGGTTGATGAAAATTCCCGCTTTCTCTTGTTTGATTTGAAGTCCAAGGAAGAAGTTGAGTTCTCCCATCATGCTCATCTCGAATTCTCCCTGCATTAACTTAGCAAATTCTTGACAAAGGAGATTGTTAGTAGCACCAAATATAATGTCATCAACATAAATTTGAACTATTAATAAATCCTTTCTTTTCTTTTCAAAAATAAGGTTTTATCAACATTTCCTCTAGAAAATCATTTTCAATTAAAAATTTACTTAATCTATCATACCAAGCTCTAGGTGCTTGCTTTAAACCATAAAGTGCTTTGTGTAATTTAAAACATGATTTGGAAATTCATGATCTTCAAAACCAGGAGGTTGTTCAACATAAACTTCCTCATTTATAAAACCATTTAAAAATGCACTTTTAACATCCATTTGAAATAAGTTGAAATTCATATGACATGCAAATGCAAGTAGTAATCTAATTGCTTCTAATCTAGCTACAGGTGCAAAAGTTTCATCAAAATCAATTCCTTCTTCTTGATTATATCCTTTTGCAACTAATCTAGCTTTGTTTCTAATTACTATGCCATTTTCATCTAATTTATTTCTAAATACCCATTTTGATCCTATATAGAATGATCTTTAGGTCTATCTACTAGGGTCCAACATTATTCTAGTAAATTGATTTAATTCTTCTTGCATAGCTAACATCCAATTATTATCTTTTTCAGCTTCTTCAATAGTTTTAGGTTCAATTTGAGATACAAATGCAAGATGATTATTGATATTTCTCATTGATGATCTAGTTCTTACTCCTTGAGATGGATCACCTATAATTAATTCTTGGATGACCATAGGCATATCTCCAATCTCTAGGAGATCTACATCATTATGATTGCATCAACAACATCAACACTAGGAGAATCATCATCTTTAGCTTCTTGTTCATGATCTGAAGATACATTTAATTTTTCAATATCTCTTTCAATAAAGTTGTATCTTCCTCATCATCAATTTTTCTGAACTTGATGCTAAAGATTCATCAAAAATTACATGAATAGATTCTTCTACAATTAAGTTTCTCTTGTTAAATACTCTATAGGCTTTACTAGATGTTGAATATCCTAAGAAAATGCCTTCATCAGATTTTGCATCAAATTTTCCTAGATTATCTTTACCATTATTATGAATGAAACATTTACAACCAAATGCATGAAAATAACTTATGTTTGGTTTTCTATTATTCCATAGTTCATAAGGAGTTTTCTTAATGATTGGCCTAATTAAAGCTCTATTAAGAATGTAACATGCCGTGTTTATAGCTTCCGCCCAAAAGTATTTGGTAGGTTGCTTTCACATAGCATGGTACGGGCCATGTCTTCTAAAGTTCTATTTTTCTTTCTACAACTCCATTTTGTTGTGGTGTTCTAGGTGCTGAAAAATTATGATGATGCCATTTTCAATGCAAAAGTTTTCAAATAAATGATTTTCAAATTCAGTGCCATGATCACTTCTAAGAGACACTATGGTGTGTTTTTCTCATTTGTGACCTTCTTAAAGAATTTCAAAAATAATGGAAAGGTCTCATCTTTATGAGCTAAAAACAATACCCAAGTGTATCTAGAATAATCATCTACAATCACAAGACCATATTTCTTTCCTCCTAGACTTGTGGTTCTAGTAGGTCCAAAAAGATCCATGTGAAGTAGTTCAAGTGGCCTAGAAGTGGAAACAATATTTTTAGTTTTGAAAGAGTTTCTAGTTTGTTTTCCAAATTGACATGCATCACAAATTTTGTTATTTTCAAAATCTAGTGTGGAAGTCCTTTTACTAAATCCATTCTAATTAATTTTGAAATTAGGTGTGTGCTTGCATGACCTAATCTACGATGCCATAACCAACCAATCTCATTCATATTAGCATTATTAGCAACTAAGCAATGATTACTAGTAGACAAATTACTAAATCAATCAAGTATACATTGCCATTTCTATTTCCAATAAAATAATGCTATTATCAATGGGATTAGAAACAGTGCAGATAGAAGCTTCAAATGATACTTTAAAACCTTTATCACATAATTGGCTAATACTAATTAGATTATGTTTAAACCATTAACATATAAAACATTTTCAATAGTGGAGGGAGTTATTTGAATTTACCAAACCCCATGATTTGGCCTTTGCCATTATCACCAAACGTAACAACTCCTCCTCTTTTGCAAGGGTGATGAATTGATCCTTGTCACCCGTCATGTGTCTTGAGCAGCCACTATCGAGATACCACTTTCTTTTGATCTTTTGGCCGCAAGACACTCCTGCAAAAATATTTAAGTCTTATTTTAGGTACCCAAGCCTTCTTGGGTCCTTCATGGTTAGAGCATAAAAGATTGTTCCTTTGGGAACCCAAATATCTTTTTCTTTTATGTTTTACACATATAGATTTGTCCTTTGTTTTACATTTAAAATGTAATTTTATATTTTTCCTTAAAAAAGTTTTTGAAAATTTTTGTTTTAAGTTAGGTTATATCCTAATCCAGCCTTATCAAATATAGCTCTTTGATTACAATAATAATTAAGTTTTAGAACTTAAGTAAATTTATCAACTATTCTTAAGTCTATCAACTTCATTTTTCAAATTTCTTTTTCTTTTTCAAATTCTTTATCAGCTTTTCATTTTCTAAGATTTTTTCATTTGAGTTTTCAAATCTTTTTCTTTGAACTTTTTAAAATCATCATTAATTCATTAAAAGCAAAACAATTCATCAAAAGCAAAGTCATCATCGGACTTACCTCATCATTGTCGCCATGAAGCAAATTGTTTCACTCTTTTCTTCTTCTTCTTAAAAGCCTTCTTTTTCAGTTGAGGACATTCATATCTAAAGTGCCCGGTTTCTTACATTCAAAGCAAATCTTCTTTCTTTTTGTCCTCTCTTTTCTTTTTTTCTTTTTTCTTCTTCTTCATGAATTTTTAAATTTTCTCTGTCCTCATCATCATTTCATCTTATTCATGCTCTTCCTTTTCAGCTTAAGAGCATAGTCTCTTCTTCTTTGACTCATCTCATCTATGTTGCTTATTTAAGCTCATGAGTCATCAAGGATCCAAGTAGCTCTTCCAAGGGTAATGTTTAGGTCCTTTGCTTCTTGGATTGCAGTCACCTTCGCTTCCCAAGTCCTTGGAAGTGACCTAAGAATTTTCAACAAGTTCAGAATTAGTATAAGTTTACCAAGACTTTTCAAACCATTTACAATATCAGTAAATCTTGTATACATGCATGCTATAGTTTCAGTTGTCCATGCTAAATAATTCATATTTATGAACTAAGAATATTAATCTTAGATTCTTTAACTTGATTTGTACCCTCATGGGTAACCTCTAATCTATCCCAATCTCTTTGCGAATTACATGTAGAATACGATTAAATTCATTTGCATCTAATGAACAATATAAACATTCATGGCCTTAGCATTGAGCTGTGCCATTTTCTATCATTTCATTCCAATCCCTTTCGGTTTAGGAACTATGCCATCAACTCTGTGTGGGTGTGTGTGGTCCATTAATTATAACACTCCATAATTCATAATCAAGTGCTTGAATGAATATTTTCATTCTTGCTTTCCAATATGAATAGTTGGAACCATTAAATAAGGGAGGTCTATTTGTAGAATGACCTTCAAAAAGATCCAGCTTGAGCTGCCATTTGGATCTTTACTCTTGATCGTTGATCAAATCAAATGAGCACTTGCTCTGATACCAATTGTTGGCCCAGATGGCAACCCAAGAGGGGGGGTGAATTGGGTTCTTTAAAAATTTAACCTTTTAAAAAAAAAATAAAAATTAATGCAAATTTAAAATACAACAAAATAGAGATAGAGATAAAGAGACAATCACGGCAAACACAAAGATTTTATAGTGGTTCGGTGTATCCAACACCTACGTCCACTCCCAAGTCCACTTGGGTCCACACTATAATCAACTGATTACAGCCGAGTTGTTTTACAAGCTCACAACTCAAACTTGTTGTTTTCCGGGATCACAACGAACCCAGCTGGTTTTCGGCTCACCAGCACAAAACCCTAAACTCAAGCTAATCTAGCTTGCCCGAGGTATACACCTCCACTAATTCAATCCCCTGATTGAACTAGCAAACAATATTTGATTTTACAAAAACAAACTGCTCCTTCAATGAGCAAATATACAATAATGAAACAATAATAAGAGATTAGGAAAAAGCCTGATTCGAGATCTTGGTGGCTTCTTCCTTCTCTTCCTTTGAATGGATCTTCCTTTGAATATGCTCTTGAGACTCAGAAGATCAGAAAAACTAGGGCTTCTTCCTTCTTTGAGATTTCTTCTAAATACAGCAAAGGCTTGGAATCTCTCTCTTTCTTTTGGGGAATGAGTATGATCTTTCCTTACTTTTCCCTCTTTTCTTTTCTGATGGATCTCAAGATTTTCTCTATTTTTTCTTTTTGCCTCTCTCTTTTCTTCTTTTTGGGATGCAATCAACCCTCTTCTTATAGATCCTTAATCCAAAATAGTGAAACTATCCGTTAGAAGCAAGTGTAAAAAGGATTAGATCCATAAATAAAATAGCCGTTGGGATTAAAAAGAAAAGATAAAGTTTAGAGTCGTTCTGACAGTTTTGGAGCCGTGTCTGACATTCTGGAGTCGGCTCTAACTTTTCTGGAGTCGGCTCTAACTCGAAATTATTTAATCCGCTCGATCTGGAGTCGTCTCTGACTTTTCTGGGGTCGACACAAAATTCTTCTGGAGTCGACTCTAACAGTCTGGGAGTCGACTCTAAGTCGTGGCCTGAAAATCCATCGTTCTGTTGTTTCTGATAGAGTCGGCTCTCACAGTCCCGGAGTCGACTCTAAGTCTGTGCCGTTTTCCAGAGTCGGCTCTGTGATTCCATGTGTCGACTCTAATGTCTGCAATCTTACCTTGACATTAGATTCAAACCAGAACTTGATTTGCCTCTTGATTTTGATCATCAAATTTACTTATAATCTGAAAAACTTAATCAAAATCATTAGTAACATCAAATGTTATACTCAAATAGTTTTATTAATCATCAAAATCCTCAATTGGGTCAACAATATGATATACTATGATAGGGCCATAGTACTATCAATTATAGGACGTTGTATATCATATTGTTGGTTGTCCTCTTAACCAAGGAGTGTAGAGACACTATATGACATACAGGTGAAAGTGTAGAAGTACATTTCACCGAACGTGACTCATTTTCGGATACTCTACTGTCAAGAGTTAATCCGAGAAGATATAGGTATAAGTATCCTTCAGACCTGAAGATCACAACCAGTGGCTTACAAGCAACTCATTGTACTTAGGTGCCGGACCACCTGGATTTCTAATCCAGCTACGAAAGGTTATTGGGTGCAGTCAAGTACTTATGGTAGTCAGTTATGGATCAAGATGAAATTTGACCTATCCCGCTAAAAGGAGAAATGCTTGTGTTTCAATTAGCAAGACCTTGGCCAAGGCACTTCATGTGAAAGTCATATGATCACTAAAATTGAAATCACTTTATGGATTTGCTATTTAGCATTGACAGGCTCTTAAGCCATCATTAGCATTTGTGGTCAAGAGGATGAATTATACGGTAACTGTTTCTTAGGGTTCTTGGAGTTTGCTCGGAAACTCTTCGACCTATCCGGACGTCGGGTTCCATTGCTAGATGGGCACATCGATTAGTATAGAAAGTTGTTTCTATGCTACCAGCTTAGGTTCGAACCTAGAGAGTCGCACGCATAAAAGTTTCCTAAGATGATCTGTTTGGTGATCAACGATTGAGAATCGTATATGATTTAATTAATTAATTTGATTGATTGAATTATCTCAATTGGGTTAAGTACAATTGAATAAGATTCAATTTGGTTTAAGTCTATTAGAAGGACTAGTCAATTTTAAATATTGATTTAAAATTAGACTTGATTTGGATTTAAAAAGATTCAGGACCAGCAAAATTTGATTTGGGCTAGGACCATGATCTATGTGGGTTCAGTCCAATAAATTTAGATTAGCTTAAACCAAAAACTAAACCCAAACCTCTCGCATAAGTCTAAGAGATTAAATTCACATATAGAATTTAATGTCTTGCATTAATATTCTCCAAACAATTCTGTTAGAATTCTAAAGTGTTAGAATAAATGCGCCTCTTTGAATTAACGAAGCACTACGGTTCAACAACTCTTTGGTTCTTTACCAAACATCGGAATTAACCAAGCGATATGGTTCGGCATCTGTCACGCCCCAGACCCAAAATTTTTGAGCTAGGGTGACAACCCACCGCGTGCCGGGCACGCAAGGCGTCCCGAAACATGACACTGAATTCAAGAAAAGCAACAACCTATATATCATTCAAGTCCATGACTTTAATACAATCCATAACTAAAGATTGGGCTACAAGCCCTACACATAAGCATTACTGGGGTTACATCAACATATGAATCCACTTTATTTAAATAGAAGCTCCAACGAACCTATGGTTCCTTACACACCACAATAATATAGTCTGGGCATCAAGCCCTACACATAAATACACTGGTATAGCAATAAAACAAAATCTATATTTTATTTGAGTTGAGGTCCATCACTCCAACATGTTATTCTCAAATCTCATGGTCCTGTAGCAAAAACATTATAATATTTTTATGAGATTACACTCAGTAAGTAAACCATGTTATACAGTCCAATCATAGCATGCAATCAATAAGCATATAAATGATCTGCATGCATAAACATTTCAATTACTCAAACATGCAATGTAAGTAAACCCATCATTGTTATATTATATCATATGTGTCCCACGGCCCTGCAATGCCCCATAACAAAGGAGAGCCGTGGGCACATATAAATATAATTCAAATCATTTGCACTCATCATTGTTGTATTATATCATAGCAAATTATCAGTGCATATAAACATTCATTGTCATATTATATTATATGTGTCCCACGGCCCTGCAATGCCCCATAACAAAGGAGAACCGCGGCGGCACATATAATATAATTCATTCTTTTGCATTCACAATCACTCCATTATGCAATGTAAGTATTATATCATGCGTGTCCCACGGCCCTGCAATGCCTCATCTGAGCACATCCTCTAGATGTGTATGGCCATAGCAAAGGAGAACCGCGGCGGCACTTATGAATATAATACCAATCATTTGCATCCATAACCGCTCAATTATACTATATAAGTAAACCCACTGTTTATACTCTCAATGGTAACTGTAAATGTGACCCACGGCCCTGCAATATCTCAATAATGTACCAACAGGCATCCCCCCTACTGAAAGGGTCGAAATACCATAGTATACCAACAAGTATCCCCCCTACTGAAAGGGTCAAAATACCATAGTGTACCAATAAGTATCCCCCTACTGAAAGGGTCGAAATACCATAGTGTACCAACAAGTATCCCCCCTACTGAAAGGGTCGAAATACTATAGTGTACCAATAAGTATCCCCCCTACTGAAAGGGTCGAAATACCATAGTGTACCAACAAGTATCCCCCCTACTGAAAGGGTCGAAATACTAGGGTCATGTAACATGATAAAGGAGAACCGCGGCGACACATAACAGTACCTCACATCACATCAATACATCAATACATCAATCATGTAGCAAAACAGTGGATTATACTTACTGAACAATTGCATGTAATATATCACATCAATGTCATACTAACTGCATTTCTCATGCATAGCATCCACACATAAATCATAGCACATAAACAGCATGTATTCATCTACTTACAATTTAGCCAATACAATTCTTCATATCACAATTCACAATTTAACTACGCATATCCTGAAATAAATTATTTAATAAACTGATAACTGGCTTACTTACCTCAGCACGCAATCCAACAGATATATCAACTAATCAGATGTCGGGGTACCTACACAATTAATTGATTAAAATCTGGATAATGAAATGATTCCTAAGACTCTACCCTGACCAATCCACGGGCCCAACTTCGGACTCGAATATCTCTCACCATACTCACTCAAATGGGGAAGTAAAATATCCCCAGAAACTAGAATTCAACCTAGATTCTAGCCATATAATTATTTTACGGCCCGTTACAGGGCCCAAAAACCAGCCCAAAATCTCTCAGCACGGCCCAAAAGGCCTGAACCGGCCGGCCCAGCCGGCCCGGTTCAGCCTTCCACCCGATCCCCTGTTTCACCGAACAGGGGACGGGAACATGGCCGGCGGCCGGGGCCGCCGCCGGCCAAATTGAGGGCGGCCCGGCCGCCGGTGGCCGGGCCAGAGCCGGCCGCCGCCGCGGCCGGCCGCCAACCTTCTCTCCCTCCCTCAATTTCTCTCATTCTCCCAAACTCCTCCGCGCGGCACGGAACTGTGCCGGCGGCACGGCCGGCCACCATGGCCGGCCGGACCTCCACCGGACGCACGCCCGGCGCCGGTGGAGGCGACAGGCCAAAGCTCGGGCCCGGCGAGGCGGCGAGCACGCCGCCGGGCCCGAACCAACCGGCTTCCGCCACCGCGCGAGAGGAGGGCCAATTGGCCCTCTCTCTCTCTCTCTCTCCACCACCACCCCGCCGGACGCCTCCCCGGCGCCGGCGGGTCGCCGGCCGGTCTCAGGCCCGGCGAGGCGAGCACGCCGCCGGGCCTGAACCAAGGGACGGCCGGTTTCTCCTCTCTCTCTCTCTCTCTCTCTCTCTCTGTCTCTCTCTCTCTCACGCTCGCTCTTTCTCTCTCTCTGTCTCCCTGTCTCTTTCTCTCTCTCTCTCTCTCTCTCTCTCTCTCTCTCTAGAAGCCAGGAATTACCTGATGGATGAAGTGCCAGGATGATGGAGGGAGTCCCCCTCCATCATATAAATTATCCCCTGCAACGCTTCAGGAAAGACATCGGGCATTCAATTGTCAAGCCATGTCAAAAGTCTAAACGTCAAGAAGGTTTTCCCCGGGATGCCAGGTGTCCCCATAATTACTAAGAGTTACGTTCCCCCATGATAATTTATGGGGGGTTACATTCTCCCCTCCTTATAAAAATTTCGTCCTCGAAATTTGATATACATCCAATAGAATACAAATCCAAATTTTCTATCTCATAATCAGTTAAATTTCATTCAAAAGTCACCGTCATCGATACATCATTGATCTGTAATAAGATACAAATAATTATGGATGTTTCTTTTTCATTTTCTCCTTAGAACTTCGACATAAGGAATACTACACCATCTCAGAACTTATCCTTGCGGTCCACAATGTGCACAAGATGATCTTCATAGGTCAATTCTTTCTTAAGCTAAATTGGTTCAAGTTCTAACACATAACGGGTTTTGAAATACACCTCCTCAGTCATAAAGATATGAAACACATTGAACACCCCAAAGAGTAATGAAGACAGTGCTAAGCTATAAGCCACCTCCTATTTTGATCAAATCTCAAATGCCCAATAAATTGTGGACTCAATTCACCTCTAACACAAATCTCATCATATCATTGTTAGTAAAATTTCCAAATGATCTTTCAACCTGAAATTTCAAATCTTTCTTTTAACATCAACATAACTTTTCTATTAACTCTGAGCTACATGAAGCTGCTTTGATACTTTTCATAGCTGTTAAACCAGCTCAGTCAAAATTGTCTCTCTCACATTCATCTCAATAAAAATTTACACCTTATATCATAGACAATTGAAATGAATCCATTTGAATATTGGCTTGGTAATCAATAAATAAGCAATTTCATTAAGGGTAAGAACAATACCAAGCACCTCTTAAATCCATTACACAGGCTCACAGTATAACATCTAAAATCTTATTGGTTTCTGCAGTTGTCTATTACTTGAGGGTGGAAGGTTGGACTGAATTCAGCTTAACCCACTAAGCTCTATGATTACATCATCTTTAGAAGAGTGAGACAGAAACAAATATTAACATCTTATCCCACTAAAATTTCATCCTTGAAATTAGCATCTCACTAGCAAACTTTTATTTCATTCCTAAGTACCCAAATGATATCCAGATCTTTCTAGAAGAAACTTCTTGAGTGTATAATGTATACTTAAGGTTATATCAGGTAGATAAGACAGTTTTCTTCTTCAATGCTCTCTCAACTCTTGAATAGTTGAATGTACCATTAATCATTACGACACTTATATCAATCATCATAATATTTGGTTTCACTCTTGAATACTTCAAGCTAACATCAATGAACATTATGCCAATCATTTAAGATATCTTTCATAATTATCGTAATTAAAAATAATAGTGCATCATAATCATCAGTATAATTAATTTATCTCCTTCATATTTATCAATAATACCACCATAACCAATCAATTTCTCTTTAAATAGGTCAGTATAATAGATTCAAATACCAATGATATCAAAATCATCTATAGATTATGAAATGTCTCATGACCAACTAATTCAAACCCTTCAATATCTCAAAGTGACTCACTATCTAGCTCAGATGGATCATGACTTATAAGTCAATAAGATTGAAAATGCACTTACCATCCAAAAGACATAATTAGAAAATTATAGTATCTCTCATGACTTGAAAGTGATCATGTATCCTTAACCATAATCCATAATCATCTCCCTCCTTTTTCAATTAATATGCCACTCATGATGATTGATAATTTATCCATCCTGGAGAAAGATATCTAGGAATCATGAAGAAAGGCACAATAACTTAATGAACAGATATCTTGATTTAGAAATCTATTACAGATGAAAATTCCCATGAAATTCTTTATCAGTGGAGTTTATCTTATTCTCATTATTGCCAAAATCTTTCATTTTCTACTATCAAAAATTTGATCATGCATATCCAATTAAAATTTCATCTCTCATATTATTTAAAGGTCTGAAACTGCTACGAATCATTTCCAACAAGTTTAAAGGAGCTAAAACTTCTAGAAGCCCTTGGCCTCCCCATTGGTCAAGGTCACCAGCTTGGGAGCCACAATATCATTGGCTTGCGATGGTTCATTCTTAATTCCTATCAAATTTGTAATTCAATTAATATCTTGATAAACTTTAAATTTCAAGCTTCCAAAGCATAATTCATGAAATTCCTTGAAAGTCATAATTGTCTCAATGTCATCCAAGTATTTTGCCTAGAGTGTCATTATGCATATGTCCCTAAGATCATAACCTGGGTCCTGTGGGTTATGGGCCCACACGCTTCCGCTGCGCACTCTGATGCTGCATGTCCTGCATAGACTGCGCCATACCCGAGAGAGCTTGAAGCATCTCGACTGGAATCGCTGGTGCTCAGTCCTACTGGGTTGGCAGGGGCCATACCTCCAGTAGTTCCTTGACCCACCGGCTGATCAGCATTACCGGCCAGAGAGTCCTCCTCATACAGTTGGCTCCTAGTATGGCGAGCCATAACTATTCCTGTAAATTAGATGTGGTTAATATCATCATAAACTAATGTGTCAGGTGTCTCTAAGTATAATGTCATCAAAATATGTTCTCTCCGTGTTATCATGTCAATATGTCTGTGTCCCTAGGGTCATAAGTTCTCTACCTGTTATCATGTCAATATGTCCGTGTCCCTAGGGTCATAACCTGGCTCTGATACCATAAAAGCTGTCACGCCCCAGACCCAAAATTTTTGAGCTAGGGTGACAACCCGCCGCGTGCCGGGCACGCAAGGCGTCCCGAAACATGACACTGAATTCAAGAAAAGCAACAACCTATATATCATTCAAGTCCATGACTTTAATACAATCCATAACTAAAGATTTGGGCTACAAGCCCTACACATAAGCATTACTGGGGTTACATCAACATATGAATCCACTTTATTTTAAATAGAAGCTCCAACGAACCTATGGTTCCTTACACACCACAATAATATAGTCTGGGCATCAAGCCCTACACATAAATACACTGGTATAGCAATAAAACAAAATCTATATTTTATTTGAGTTGAGGTCCATCACTCCATGTTATTCTCAAATCTCATGGTCCTGTAGCAAAAACATTATAATATTTTTATGAGATTACACTCAGTAAGTAAACCATGTTATACAGTCAAATCATAGCATGCAATCAATAAGCATAAATGATCTGCATGCATAAACATTTCAATTACTCAAACATGCAATGTAAGTAAACCCATCATTGTTATATTATATCATATGTGTCCCACGGCCCTGCAATGCCCCATAACAAAGGAGAGCCGTGGCGGCACATATAAATATAATTCAAATCATTTGCACTCATCATTGTTGTATTATATCATAGCAAATTATCAGTGCATATAAACAATTCATTGTCATATTATATTATATGTGTCCCACGGCCCTGCAATGCCCCATAACAAAGGAGAGCGGCGGCACATATCAATATAATTCATTCTTTTGCATTCACAATCACTCCATTATGCAATGTAAGTATTATATCATGCGTGTCCCACGGCCCTGCAATGCCTCATCTGAGCACATCCTCTAGATGTGTATGGCCATAGCAAAGGAGAACCGCGGCGGCACTTATGAATATAATACCAATCATTTGCATCCATAACCGCTCAATTATACTATATAAGTAAACCCACTGTTTATACTCTCAATGGTAACTGTAAATGTGACCCACGGCCCTGCAATATCTCAATAATGTACCAACAGGCATCCCCCTACTGAAAGGGTCGAAATACCCAACAAGTATCCCCCTACTGAAAGGGTCGAAATACTAGTGTACCAATAAGTATCCCCCCTACTGAAAGGGTCGAAATACTATAGTGTACCAACAAGTATCCCCCCTACTGAAAGGGTCGAAATACTAGGGTGTAACATGATAAAGGAGAACCGCGGCGACACATAACAGTACCTCACATCACATCAATACATCAATACATCAATCATGTAGCAAAACAGTGGATTATACTTACTGAACAATTGCATGTAATATATCACATCAATGTCATACTAACTGCATTTCTCATGCATAGCATCCCCACACGAAATCATAGCACATAAACAGCCATGTATTCATCTACTTACAATTTAGCCAATACAATTCTTCATATCACAATTCACAATTTAACTACGCATATCCTGAAATAAATTATTTAATAAACTGATAACTGGCTTACTTACCTCCGCACGCAATCCAACAGATATATCAACTAATCAGATGTCGGGGTACCTACACAATTAATTGATTAAAATCTGGATAATGAAATGATTCCTAAGACTCTACCCTGACCAATCCACGGGCCCAACTTCGGACTCGAATATCTCTCACCATACTCACTCAAATGGGGAAGTAAAATATCCCCAGAAACTAGAATTCAACCTAGATTCTAACCATATAATTATTTTATATTTTGGCCCGTTACAGGGCCCAAAAACCAGCCCAAAAATGGCTCTCAGCACGGCCCAAAAGGCCTGAACCGGCCGGCCCAGCCGGCCCGGTTCAGCCTTAAACCACCCGATCCCCTGTTTCACCGAACAGGGGACGGGAACGTGGCCGGCGGCCGGGGCCGCCGCCGGCCAAATTGAGGGCGGCCCGGCCGCCGGTGGCCGGGCCAGAGCCGGCCGCCAAACCTTCTCTCCCTCCCTCAATTTCTCTCATTCTCCCAAACTCCTCCGCGCGGCACGGAACTGTGCCGGCGGCACGGCCGGCCACCATGG
This sequence comes from Calamus simplicifolius, assembly GCA_900491605.1. NCBI lineage: Eukaryota > Viridiplantae > Streptophyta > Magnoliopsida > Arecales > Arecaceae > Calamus > Calamus simplicifolius. Next base: position 116,158 of record UESW01001477.1, read on the forward strand.
CCGGCCGGACCTCCACCGGACGCACGCCCGGCGCCGGTGGAGGCGACAGGCCAAGCTCGGGCCCGGCGAGGCGGCGAGCACGCCGCCGGGCCCGAACCAACCGGCGGAAGCCGGTTCGGCTTCCGCCACCGCGCGAGAGGAGGGCCAATTGGCCCTCTCTCTCTCTCTCTCTCCACCACCACCCCGCCGGACGCCTCCCCGGCGCCGGCGGAGTCGTCGGCCGGATCTCAGGCCCGGCGCGGCGGCGAGCACGCCGCCGGGCCTGAACCAAGGGACGACCGGGTTTCCGTGCCTCTCTCTCTCCCCTCTCTCTCTCTCTCCCGCTGTCTCTCTCTCTCTCACGCTCGCTCTTTCTCTCTCTCTGTCTCCCTGTCTCTTTCTCTCTCTTATGCTCTCTCTCTCTCTCTCTCTAGAAGCCAGGGAATTTACCTGATGGATGAAGTGCCAGGATGATGGAGGGAGTCCCCCTCCATCATATAAATAATCCCCCAGTGCAACGCTTTGGTCAGGTAAAGAGATCGGGCATTCAATCGTCAAGCCATGTCAAAAGTCTAAACGTCAAGAAGGTTTTCCCCGGGATGCCAGGTGTCCCCAGGAGTAATTACTAAGAGTTACGTTCCCCCATGATAATTTATGGGGGGTTACGTTTGATTAGTGGGGAGGTCAAGGGACTTAAAAGCTGTCACGCCCCAGACCCAAAAATTTTGAGCTAGGGTGACAACCCACCGCGTGCCGGGCACGCAAGGCGTCCCGAAACATGACACTGAATTCAAGAAAAGCAACAACCTATATATCATTCAAGTCCATGACTTTAATACAATCCATAACTAAAGATTTGGGCTACAAGCCCTACACATAAGCATTACTGGGGTTACATCAACATATGAATCCACTTTATTTTAAATAGAAGCTCCAACGAACCTATGGTTCCTTACACACCACAATAATATAGTCTGGGCATCAAGCCCTACACATAAATACACTGGTATAGCAATAAAACAAAAATCTATATTTATTTGAGTTGAGGTCCATCACTCCAACATGTTATTCTCAAATCTCATGGTCCTGTAGCAAAAACATTATAATATTTTTATGAGATTACACTCAGTAAGTAAACCATGTTATGCAGTCAAATCATAGCATGATAATCAATAAACACATAGATGATTTGCATGCTTAAACATTGTTCAATTACTCAAACATACCATGTAAGTAAACCCATCATTGTTATATTATATCATATGTGTCCCATGGCCCTGCAATGCCCCATAACAAAGGAGAGCCGTGGCGGCACATATAAATATAATTCAAATCATTTGCACTCATCATTGTTGTATTATATCATAGCAAATTATCAGTGCATATAAACAATTCATTGTCATATTATATTATATGTGTCCCACGGCCCTGCAATGCCTCATCTGAGCACATCCTCTAGATGTGTGGCCTCTACATGCCCTAACAAAGGAGAACCGCGGCGGCACATATCAATATAATTCATTCTTTTGCATTCACAATCACTCCATTATGCAATGTAAGTATTATATCATGCGTGTCCCACGGCCCTGCAATGCCTCATCTGAGCACATCCTTTAGATGTGTATGGCCATAGCAAAGGAGAACCGCGGCGGCACTTATGAATATAATACCAATCATTTGCATCCATAACCGCTCAATTATACTATATAAGTAAACCCACTGTTTATACTCTCAATGGTAACTGTAAATGTGACCCACGGCCCTGCAATATCTCAATAATGTACCAACAGGCATCCCCCTACTGAAAGGGTCGAAATACCATAGTGTACCAACAAGTATCCCCCCTACTGAAAGGGTCGAAATACTATAGTGTACCAATAAGTATCCCCCCTACTGAAAGGGTCGAAATACTATAGTGTACCAACAAGTATCCCCCCTACTGAAAGGGTCGAAATACTATAGTGTACCAACAAGTATCCCCCCTACTGAAAGGGTCGAAATACTATAGTATACCAACAAGTATCCCCCCTACTGAAACGGTCGAAATACTAGGGTCACGTAACATGATAAAGGAGAACCGCGGCGACACATAACAGTACCTCACATCACATCAATACATCAATACATCAATCATGTAGCAAAACAGTGGATTATACTTACTGGACAATTGCATGTAATATATCACATCAATGTCATACTAACTGCATTTCTCATGCATAGCATCCCACACGAAATCATAGCACATAAACAGCCATGTATTCATCTACTTACAATTTAGCCAATAACAATTCTTCATATCACAATTCACAATTTAACTACGCATATCCTGAAATAAATTATTTAATAAACTGATAACTGGCTTACTTACCTCAGTACGCAATCCAACAGGTATAAATAGCTAGTCAGATGTCTGAGCACCTACAGGATCATTTACACAATTAATTTATTAGAATACGAATGTTAAAATGACCCTTAGGATTTCTACCCAAACTAATTCACGGGCCCTACTTTGGGCTCGAATATCTCCCACTATACAACCCAATTGGGGAAGTAAAAATACCCCATGAAACTAGAATTCACCAGATTCTAGCCATATAATTATTTTTCTAATCCCGACCCGTTACAGGGCCCAAAATTCAGCCCAAAGTCGGCTCACTGCACGGCCCAAAAGGCCTGAACCGGCCGGCCCAGCCGGCCCGGTTCAACTCTTATCCCTCCGATCCCCTGTTTCACCGAACAGGGGACGGGAATGTGGCCGGCGGCCGGGGCCGCCGCCGGCCAAATGAGGGCGGCCCGGCCGCCGGTGGCCGGGCCAGAGCCGGCCGCCGCCCAAACCTTCTCCCTCTCCCTCAATTTCCCTCAGCATCATCCACTCACCCGCGCGGCACGGAGCTGTGCCGGCGGCACGGCCGGCCACCTTGGCCGGCCGGACCTCCACCGGACGCACGCCCGGCGCCGGTGGAGGCGACAGGCCAACGATCGGGCCCGGCGAGGCGGCGAGCACGCCGCCGGGCCCGAACCAACCGACGGAAGCCGGTTCGGCTTCCGCCACCGCGCGAGAGGAGGGCCAATTGGCCCTCTCTCTCTCTCTCCACCACCACCCGCCGGACGCCTCCTCCGGCGCCGGCGGAGTCGTCGGCCAGATCTCAGGCCCGGCGCGGCGGCGAGCACGCCGCCGGGCCTGAACCAAGGGGATCGGCCGGCTCGCGATCTCTCTGGTTCTCTCTCTCTCCCGCTCTCTCGCTCGCTTTTCTTTCTTTCTCTCCCGCTTGCTTTCTCTCTCTCCCGCTGTCTCTCTCTCTCTCACGTTCGCTCTTTCTCTCTCTCTGTCTCCCTGTCTCTTTCTCTCTCTTATCTCTCTCTCTCTCTCTCTCTCTCTAGAAGCCAGGGAATTTACCTGATGGATGAAGTGCCAGGATGATGGAGGGAGTCCCCCTCCATCATATAAATAATCCCCCAGTGCAACGCTTTGGTCAGGTAAAGAGATCGGGCATTCAATCGTCAAGTCATGTCAAAAGTCTAAACGTCAAGAAGGTTTTCCCCGGGATGCCAGGTGTCCCCAGAAGTAATTACTAAGAGTTACGTTCCCCCACGATAATTTATGGGGGGTTACATTCTGCTCTCCTTTGTTATGGGGCATTGTAGGGCCGTGGGACACATATGATATAATTCAAATCATTTGCACTCATCATTATTGTATTATATCATAGCAAATTATCAGTGCATATAAACAATTCATTGTCATATTATATTATATGTGTCCACGGCCCTGCAATGCCTCATAGCACATCCTCTAGATATATGCCCTAACAAAGGAGAACCGCGGCGGCACATATCAATATAATTCATTCTTTTGTATTCACAATCACTCCATTATGCAATGTAAGATTATATCATGCGTGTCGGCCCTGCAATGCCTCATCTGAGCACATCCTCTAGATGTGTATGGCCATAGCAAAGGAGAACCGTGGCGGCACTTATGAATATAATACCAATCATTTGCATCCATAACCGCTCAATTATACTATATAAGTAAACCCACTGTTTATACTCTCAATGGTAACTGTAAATGTGACCCACGGCCTGCAATATCTCAATAATGTACCAACAGGCATCCCCCCTACTGAAAGGGTCGAAATACCATAGTGTACCAACAAGTATCCCCCCTACTGAAAGGGTCAAAATACTATAGTGTACCAATAAGTATCCCCCCTACTGAAAGGGTCGAATACTATAGTGTACCAACAAGTATCCCCCCTACTGAAAGGGTCGAATACTCATAGTGTACCAATAAGTATCCCCCTACTGAAAGGGTCGAATACTATAGTGTACCAACAAGTATCCCCCCTACTGAAAGGGTCGAAATACTAGGGTCACGTACATGATAAAGGAGAACCGCGGCGACACATAACAGTACCTCACATCACATCAATACATCAATACATGTAGCAAAACAGTGGATTATACTTACTGACAATTGCATGTAATATCACATCAATGTCATACTAACTGCATTTCTCATGCATAGCATCCCCACACGAAATCATAGCACATAAACAGCCATGTATTCATCTACTTACAATTTAGCCAATTACAATTCTTCATATCACAATTCACAATTTAACTACGCATATCCTGAAATAAATTATTTAATAAACTGATAACTGGCTTACTTACCTCCGCACGCAATCCAACAGATATATCAAGCTAATCAGATGTCGGGTACCTACACAATTAATTGATTAAAATCTGGATAATGAAATGATTCCTAAGACTCTACCCTGACCAATCCATGGGCCCAACTTCGGACTCGAATATCTCTCACCATACTCACTCAATGGGGAAGTAAAATCATCCCCAAAACTAGAATTCAACCTAGATTCCAACCATATAATTATTTTATATCCCGGCCCGTTACAGGGCCCAAAAACAGCCCAAAAATGGCTCTCACGGCCCAAAAGGCCTGAACCGGCCGGCCCAGCCGGCCGGTTCAGCCTTAACCACCCGATCCCCTGTTTCACCGAACAGGGGACGGGAACGTGGCCGGCGGCCGGGGCCGCCGCCGGCCAAATTGAGGGCGGCCTGGCCGCCGGTGGCCGGGCCAGAGCCGGCCGCCGCCGCGGCCGGCCGACAAACCTTCTCTCCCTCCCTCAATTTCTCATTCTCCCAAACTCCTCCGCGCGGCACGGAACTGTGCCGGCGGCACGGCCGGCCACCATGGCCGGCCGGACCTCCACCGGACGCACGCCCGGCGCCGGTGGAGGCGACAGGCCAAGCTCGGCCCGGCGAGGCGGCGAGCACGCCGCCGGGCCCGAACCAACCGGGGCTTCCGCCACCGCGAGAGGAGGGCCAATTGGCCCTCTCTCTCTACTCTCTCTCCACCACCACCCCGCCGGACGCCTCCTCCGGCGCCGGCGGAGTCATCGGCCATCTTAGGCCCAGCGAGGCGGCGAGCACGCCGCCGGGCCTGAACCAAGGAGACGACCGGGTTTCCATCACAGTGCCTCCCGAGCTCTCTCTCCCGCTGACTCTCTCTCTCTCCCGCTGTCTCTCTCTCTCTCACGCTCGCTCTTTCTCTCTCTCTGTCTCCCTGTCTCTTTCTCTCTCTTACGCTCTCTCTCTCTCTCTCTCTAGAAGCCATGGAATTTACCTGATGGATGAAGTGCCAGGATGATGGAGGGAGTTCCCCTCCATCATATAAATAATCCCCCAGTGCAACACTTTGGTCAGGTAAAGAGATCGGGCATTCAATCGTCAAGCCATGTCAAAAGTCTAAACGTCAGAAGGTTTTCCCCGGGATACCAGGTGTCCCCAGGAGTAATTACTAAGAGTTACGTTCCCCCATGATACAGCGTCTCTTTGGTTTTTGCCAAGCAGCAGAATTCTAAATGTTTGAATTTAATGGGCTGGCTAAAAAGAGACTATAAATAGAGGACATCCCTCACCAGATTACATAGAAGAAAAAAAAAATAACACACGATATGTCGTGAATTGATTTTCTAAAGAATTAGAATAGAAAATCCTAGTGATTCTGGTGCTAACGGAAGTGTGGAGGATCCTAGAAGAAGAATTCAAGTAGGAGGATTCAAGATCAGCAAAGTCATTTTCTGCGAGCTAGCATTCCCGGAAATCCGATCATTCGGGGCTTCGCGTGGACGGTACTAGAGGCCGGACGATTGAACAGCTACAGAGCATAAAAGGATTTACCAATTGCCTTCAAGGTAAGTGATATGATCCCTAGATCTAAGGCATGCTTCAAGATAAGAAGTATGACTTCTTGCCTTGAAGATCAAAGTATGATCTTGATAGTTTTATTTATATGCATATTTTGGATCAATCGATCCTATATACAGGCAAAGATATGATCTTGATGCATGTTAGATAGATTAGTATGTAATCTTTAAATTTTCGCATTGATAATTATTATCAATTTTTAAAAACATGCATGCTTCGGAGATTGTTTCTCCTTCAAATGGTATCAAAGCGTTCGTATTGATCTAATTTATTGCAAGTAAATTAATGCTCCTATTAATTGTGTAATCAAGGCTAAAACAAATCATAGGTCTATTCGGTCACAGATGGATTGAAAATCCAAATTACCCATTCAACGAGGTATTCTGTGACATATTGCCGTGATAATTTAAATTGATCTTTGGCTTCAAAACACTGATTACACACACTCTTAAAATATGTTTTATATTTGATACATATTGATGTTGTATAAAAACATGATATCTGCATGTTTAGTATAAAACATAGATATGATATATGATGGCATGATGTCTATGTTATGAAACATACAAATATTTATGAGAGTCTAATTTAAATGTCAAATGTTAATTCATAATCTCTTTAGATATGATCTAAATATAGGAATTATGAGTAGTAACATAATACATATGATGCTTGATTGAAATATATGACATGTAAACATGAAATATATTTAATCCTTTGGTTAGCTAAATCGGGTCCATAAAGGGTTAGACCCTAAGGTTTAAATCAACTGGACTAAGAGTATTTGATCAAATCTAATTAGATTAGGTTAAGAATGCTCTAAATCAAACATAGTTGTAGTTGATCATGTCCTTCTCTTTGATTAAACCAAATGGAAGTAGATTAGGCTCCATGGTTGAGCATGAATATCTTAGATGGTCAAATCAGAATTGGTTAACCATATGATGTCAAGGTGAGTTGGTAAGTTGCTCTAGGATCAACGATCGAATGGTTTTTAATTGGGAGCTACTCGTATTGATGCGTCTTTAACGAGTTAATGGCATATTCCTCCCATCGATCTCACTCACCTGGTCAATGTGGTAACCATTTATGATTCAGATCATTTACCTGATTCGGATTGACCCATGCCTGTAAGAAATCAGTCTGACTGATTTAGGTGCCACTTAACCTGACTTAATCTTGTTTCATTCTACCGATTTCATAGATTCAGTGGGAGAACTTGATTAGTCAATTTATCTAGAGATTATTAAATCCTCTAAAATTATTAGATCCTTAAAATGAAATAGTTATATGATAACTAAATCATAGCCTCCCATTAAGGTGGGTGATAATGAGTCCGATGTCTTGATAATCATTGGAGGCACTCCATGCCTGGTGCTTGTCAACCATCGAAATTATCATTCATTATATGATAAGTCAGCGTAACTATTACATAGACAGTCAGGTGAGCCGAGCTTCACTCGGGCTTGGTTGTCTATTGATAGGTTACACTGATTATATCATTTAATGGTTGGACCTAACTAAAACTTTCAGTGGAGGTACTTCATGCCTGCTGAAGAGGTATATGGGG
>UESW01001477.1:130458-192986 GCA_900491605.1 Calamus simplicifolius
ACGAGTCTAAAGTGTGCAGGCTACAGAAGTCCATTTATGGACTTAAGCAAGCATCTAGGAGTTGGAACATACGATTTGATAATGTGATCAATCTTATGGCTTTGTTAAGAATAAAGAAGAACCTTGCATCTATAAATGGGCTAACGGTTCCGTTATTGTATTTCTTGTATTATATGTGGATGATATTCTCTTAATCGGGAATGATATTCCTGCATTACAAGGAATAAAGACATGGTTATCATCATAATTCTCCATGAAAGATCTGGAGAAGCATCCTACATCCTAGGGATGAAGATCTATAGAGATAGATCTAAGAGGATGCTTGGTTTATCCCAATCTACGTACATTGATACGGTGTTAAAGAGGTTTAGCATGGAGAATTCCAAGAAAGGCTATCTCCCGATAGTCCCATAATTAATCTTTTCAAGAAGGATTGTCCGACAACTCCTAAAGAAAGAGAACGTATGAGTGGAATTCCATATGTTTTGGCAGTGGGATCGATTATGTACACCATAACATGTACAAGACCAGACGTGGCATACTCACTAGGAGTCATGAGTAGATACCAGTCTAATCCAGGAGAAAAATACTGGCAGTTGTTAAGACAATCCTTAAGTATTTACAAATACTAAGGATCAGTGGTAAGTCTATGAAGAGTTTGATTTAAAACTTATGGGATATACTGATTTTAGTTTTCAATCAAATCATGACGATAACAAAAGTGTATCGGGTTTTGGTTTATCCTGAATGATAGAGTTGTTTGCTGAAAAAGTTTCAAGCAACATACAGTGGTAGATTCAGTGTGCGAGATAGAGTATATTGCTGTATTAGATGCCACGAAAGAAGCTGTATGGCTACAAAAGTTCATCTTCGAGCTTGGAGTGGCACCTTCCATAGATGGATCAGTCTTGTTATACTGTGACAGCACTGGTGCCATAGCTCAAGCGAAGGAACCACGAGCACATCAGTGCACCAAGCACATACTGCCCCGATTTCATCTTATTCGAGAGATTGTAGAACGAGGTAACATAAATCTTCAAAGATCGACGAAAAGAAAAACCTAGGCGACCCATTTACTATAGCACTCAGCATCAAGGAGTTTGATGACTATAAGTTGAAGATGGGTATTAGATATTGTAATGAGTGGCTTTAGGCTAAGTGGGAGTTTGTTGAAAATTGTATCCTAAAGCCAATCATTTGATGATTGATGCAAATTGCATATAAATTGATATATTAATAAAAGTTATTTGGCAGTTATTCATTACAAGAACATCTTCTTAAAACTCCTAATTGTAATAAAGCCCTTAGGATCATCTTTTACATAAAGAAGGATTTATCTTTGAAGGTCCTCAAAAGATTCACGACCAAATGATATACTATGATAGGGTCATAGTACTATCAATTATAGGACGTTGTATATCATATTTGTTAGTTATCCTCTTAACCAAGGAGTGTAGAGACATTGGTATGACATACAGGTGAAAGTGGAGTACATTTTACCAAACGTGACTCATTTTCGGATACTCTACTGTCAAGAGTTAATCCGAGAAGATATGAGTATAATATCCTTAAGACCTGAAGATCACAATCGGTGACTTGCAAGCAACTCATTGTACTTAGGTGCCAGACCACTTGGATTTTTAATCCAGCTACGAAAGGTTACTGAGTGCAGTCAAGTACTTATGGTAGTCAGTTGTGATCAAGATAAAATTTGACCTATCCTATTAAAAGGAGTAATGCTTGTGTTTCAACTTAGCAAGACCTTGGCCAAGGCACTTTATGTGAAGGTCACATGATCACTAAAGTTGAAATTACTTTATGGATTTGCTATTTAGAGTTGACAGGCTCTTAAGCCATCCTTAGCATTTGTGGTCAAAAGGATGAATTATATATTAACTATTTCTTAGGGTTCTTGGAGTTTGCTCGGTAACTCTTCGAGCTATCCGGACGTTGAGTTCCATTGCTAGATGGGCACATCGATTAGTATAGAAAATTATTCCTATGCTTTCGGCTTATGTTTGAACCTAAAGAGTCACATGCATTGAAGTTTCTCATGATGATCTATTTGCTGATCAATGATTGAGAATCATATCTGATTTAATTAATCAATTTGATTGATTGAATTATCTCAATTGGGTTAAGTACAAGTGAATAAGATTCAATTAGGTTTAAGTCTATTAGAAGGACTAATCAATTTCAAATATTGATTTGAAATTAGACTTGATTTGGATTTAAATAGATTCAGAACTAGCCAAATTTGATTTGGGCTAGGACCATGATCTATGTGGGTTTAATCCAATAAATTCAAATCAGCTTAAACCAAAATCCAAACCCAAACCCATGTGTGAAAAGGGTTTTCTTACATGAGGATCTCACATGATGAGATAACTAAAATCTCATCTTATGAGAAATTAAATTCTCATGCAGAATTTAATGTATAACTTTTAATCTTCTTCAAACAGTTTCTACGGAATTCTAAGTGTTAGAATTCACGTGGAATTAATGTGCCTCTTTGGTTTCCAATTCTAAGTGTTAGAATTTGTATGCCTCTTTGGTTTCCACCAGACATCGGAATTCTAAGTGTTAGAATTTGCATACCTCTTTGGTTTCCACAAAACGTCAGAATTCTAAATGTTAGAATTCAATGGGCTAAAGGCTGAATTAAGCCTATAAATAGAGGACATTCTTCATCAGATGATATACGGATTGAAATTCTAAAAAGTCAAGAACCAAGTGTTATAGTTCTAAGAGTTAGAACAAAAAATGGTGTAATTCTGGTGTTGGCAAAAACTTGGTGGATCTTGGAGGAAGATTCAAGTGAGAGGATTCAAGATCAGCAAAGTTATTTTTTTCGTGAGTTAGCACTCCCAAAAATCCGATCATTTGGGTACTTCGCGTGGATGATTCTAGAGGCTGGATGATTGAACAGCTACAGAGCACAACGAATTTACCTATTATTCTTAAGGTAAGTGATATGATCCCTAAATCTTAAGGTAGGCTTCAAGACAAGCAGTATGACTTCTTATCTTGAAGATCAAGATATGATCTTGATAATTTTATTTATATGCATAATTTAGATCAAACGACCTATAGTATTAGGCAAAGATATGATCTTGATGCATGTTAGATATATTTAATCTTTAAGCTTTCACATTGGTAATTGTTACTAATTTAAAATATGCATTACTTGGAAGTCATTTTTTCCTTCAATAGAGATCTCATGATCAAGGTGATCGACCTCCAACATGGTCGTATTAAAACAACCTAAAAAGTTCTTCAAGGACTCTACCTTCCATTGCTTTAGTTCGGAAAATAAATCTAACCTTCGCCGATAATGGCAGCTGTTGACAAACTGACTGGTGAAGAAGCAGCTGAGTTTGTTAAAAGAGTTGATAGAATTCTGCTTTAATGTGCCGAACCATACTCTGGCATGTCCCCTAAGAGTTGAGGAAAAGGTCCGGCACAAGATCGCATCTGAGGCTCTGTGAAACAATATTATTGATCTGAAGCTGCTCAGATAATCGTCTGAATTAGTTGTCCCATTGTATGACTCGATTGCGAGGAGCTTTATGTGCAACAGGACAGCTTCATTCATAATCTTTTCGATAAAGGGCGGACCTCGTTCTACCCAAGATTCCAGCAGAGATGCATGCTTAACAGCATTCAATCCCAGTCGCATCTCTTAGATTTTCACTCAAAAGCCTCGACCTATATTGATGGAGAAGCTGGGAGGGAAGATCGATGTCTTAGCGTCAAACCATGATGAAAGGAAGCCAGAGACAGGAAGTGGGCCCGACAAGGCTGGGGGAGGTCTGTCTCTGGCTTTTCAATGGGTCTGGCCCGATTTCCCCTACTTCATGGTCGGGTTGTCGTAGGGGACTCGTAGCTTCAAACTGATTAGGTGGAGGAGCTGTTGGTTGGACCAGCGTGACTGCTCTAATGGGATGTAGCTGAGTGCCCGTAGGAGGTTAAGGATTGGGTGCAGTCAGAGGATGGTCTCCTTGGAGTTCTTGTACCAACTGCGTCAAGGCCTAAACTTGTTGGACCAATATGCTGAATTGGTCATGTGTAATGGGTGCCGCGGGCAGCGGTGGAGTTGCAGGCTAGGATGGTTGTGAGGATGTCGTATTCTGTGAGAGACTAGACCTTTGAGAAATGTCTTGGTCAGGAGCATCTACGATCGCTCTTCGGTGGGTCATCATTCAGGATTATGTCCTTCTCTTTTGAACCTTTTCTTTCTATTTTCAAGTTTTTTGGAAACTTGAGGCCCTTCCTCTAGCGCCAATATATTGTTGTGGATTTTCGTTCTTCAACTTTGGGTGAGATGGGTGGCATCCTCCTGTCCTTGTAGACCAGCAAAATAACATTCTCACGCAGGGGTTGAGGAGGATGACTTGGTGAGAACCCTCTTTGACTTCATTCTCTCAAAAACCTTATCTATATTTTTTGTTGCCTAGGATTTTCACTGACTTGGGCATCGGAGAGTCCTCCATCCTCCGCAGGGACCACCCACCTTAACCTGTGAGGACATTATTTATAGGTCCACAAGGATGACAGGATGCCACTCGAACCCTACATGCACTACCATCTCATTTCAAGTTGGAGAACAAAAATTCAGTAACAATTCTGATTTATTATATATTTTATAGATCAATTAATGAGCATACTATTATGACCTTTATCTGTATACTAAAGTTGTAATGTGGTTAAGGATAGAATTTGGTTCTAATTCATCAAGTATGCATCAGCCGATCTCCATCTTTCTTAGATCTTTCTCTTATTATTTCATAATAAGGCTTGGGGAGAGGTAAAAAGAGACCCGATAGATCACACTCAAATCCGCTCCTCCTTAACGGCAGCAATCACTCAGCATTAAATCCTCCCAAGTAAATGGTACGAGAAAGGTCTGTTCATCGAATGCGGGGCATGGCATCCAATGATTGATTTCGCACGCATAGTCATAAATAATTTTATTTTTTTGCACATAATTATTGGTGACCAATCAACTCGTGATGCATGTACTTTTGCATCGCATATAGTAATATTGGGGGGTAAAATCGTCATTGCATTAATATCCATGCAAGGAGGCTAAGACCGACCTCCTTCCTTCATCTCCCCCGAGCTTCCAGTAGCTCGGCTCTCCCGAGCTTCCATAGCTCGGCCCTCCCGAGCTTCCATAGCTCGGGAGCTCGACTCTCCCGAGCTTCCATAGCTCGGGAGCTCGACTCTCCCGAGCTTCCATAGCTCGGCCCTCCCAAGCTTCCATAGCTCGGCTCCCCCGAGCTTTCATGGCTTGACTCCCCCGAGCTTTCATAGCTCGCCTCTCCCGAGCTTCCATAGCTCGACCCTTCTGAGCTTCCATAGCTCGGCTTCCCCGAGCTCCCATAGCTCGGCTTCACTAAGCGACCCACGATCCAATACTCACCTCCGCGGAACCTGACGTAGGAGAGCCTAAGCCTACTGTAATAGCATCCTAGGCAAAGAATCATGTTGAGAAGTGGTCTAGAACCTATCAAGGCTACCTGAGACCTACACACCTACCAGATCTCAAGCCATCAAGGAGCTCTCCTAGCCGTCGATCCCCTAATAGACAAGATATGGATCCCAACAGCCCCACAACGGCCTGATTCGATCCACCCCCGTATCCTAACAACTTCTGAACCTTCCAGAAGGCGCTCAAGATCCAGGTGACAGCCTATAAGTATCACGCTCACAGATTCCCTCAGGTATGCGTGCGCTCACACCCTCACTCCCTCTCTCCCGCTCTCGCCAGCTGCTCGTCGATGCTCTCACCTCCTAGAGCTTCCGATCGGCCGCCCCCAGAGAGACTCCCCGGAGAGATCCACCTCCCCATTTTCTGATTGATCGCCGGTTTTCTCCACTGACTTGAGCGTCGGAGGGTCTTCCGCGGAGGGCCACCCCCAACGCCTCCACGCGAGGACTTGTGTGCAGGTCCGCCCCCCTGGAGATCGACTGCGCCCGAGTCGGAGGACGGATCCCGGCGGCAACAGATTGGCACTAGAAGGAGGGTCTCAAGTCCCATTAAAACTTGAAGAAAGGAGATAAGGATCTCGATCCGGAGTAGAACCTCTCAATGGCCAATCGGAGAAGAGCAACCTCTGAAGCCCAAGAATAGGCCGCTTCTCAGAGGCCTGATCCAACGAGCGGTGTAGCGCCGCAACCACCACCAGTCGAAACCCCGTCACCGCCTGCCATCCCGGTGACCCAGGACCAGTTTGCCTCGCTGGTCCAGCAAGTCCAGACCCTGACCCACCTGGTCTAGGAGCGCCTTACGGCTCCTCCTGCTCCGCGCTTTCATAAGGAAGCAGCGATTCCTTCTTCGCCGGCAACTTCCTCCTCCAGTCCGCATAAATCCGCGGACCCCCCACATCGACCTAGAGGGGACAAGCCAGTCCCGCGAGGCGGTCATGATAGAGATCCTCCCAGATCTCGGCGAGCCCGGTCTCTCTCCCCAGTAACCTCCCACTATGATTCGATGCCGTCCCTGCGATCCTCTCGCCCAGCTCCTCCTCTGACTGGTGAAGAGGAGATCCGTCGTCAGATCCAGGAGATGCGTCATGAGCTGGACGCCGCCAAGCAGGCCCATCCGCCTCAGCCCAAAGCGGAGCAGGGCATCCCTTTCTGTAAGGGGATTATGGAGGAAGTGATTCCCTCCCATGTCAAGCTACCAGCCGTCAAACCCTACCACGGCTCTTCTGACCCAGACGACCATCTTAGCAGCTTCCGGTCAATAATGATGTTCCATGGAGCATCCGACGCGATCCTCTGTCGTGCTTTCCCCTCCACCCTCAGAGGATCCGCTCGAACCTGGTTCAACGCCTTGAAGCCAGGTTTCATCGATTCATTTGACGAGCTGAGCCATCTTTTTATTGGCCAGTTCGTCAGCAGCCACCGCCACCGAAGATCAAACTCCCTCTCCGAAGTCAAGCAGAGAGAGGGGAGTCCTGAGAAATTACCTTGGCCGTTTTAATAAGGCCATGTTAGAGGTGGACCACCTTAATCATGAGGTGGCTATGTCCGCCTTGGCAGGGGGAGTCTTGAAGGAAAGCGACTTCTACCTGGCTATGGAGGTCAGCTACCCCCCCAGCCTCTCTGATATGATGGCCTTGGCGGATAAATACGCTAGGGTCGAAGAATCGCGGAGAGCTGCCCGCACCGAGCAGGCAAAGAAGAAGGAGCCCAAAGGCCCCGACAGGCACCGTCCCCCCGTCGGCCAAGTCCGCCTCGCCGCCAAAGAGTTCCCCCGCTGCCGCCAAGGAATCGCTCCCGAGCCCCCCCAGGCGATTCGATCACTACACTCCGTTGACCGTGCCCCGGGTGCAAATCCTCATGGAAATAGAGCGCCAGCTCCCCCGACCAGTGCCTCTCCAAGGGAACCCGACCCGAAGAGATCCCACCAAGTACTGCCGCTACCACCGAGAGCACGGCCATGACACTAAAGAATGCTGGCAGCTGAAAAATGAAATCGAGAGGCTGATCCAGCGGGGCGACTGAATCAATTCAGGAGGGCGCCCGAGCCACAACAAGGAGGTGACCGCCAGCCCGAGCTTCAACAACCTCCTCCTCCACCGAATCCGCCCGTGATCGGCCGCATCAACATGATGAAAAGCCGGCGGCTCGAGCCCCAGGGGCGACGGTGAAGAATCGGCACCGAAGAAGGCACGGACGGGCAAGCTCTCCTTCTCCGATGATGATCTCCAAGGGATACAGCTCCCCATGATGACGCACTAGTTGTATCCCTCAATTTAAATAACTATGATGTAAGCCGAATCCTTGTTGATAGTGGAAGTTCGGTGAATGTTTTGTACTCGTGTGTTTGCCAGGATGAAATTACTCATGGAAAACCTGCGAGCCGTGGATTCCACCCTGATGGGATTCACAGGCGACGTCATCGTCCCGAAGGGGTCGTCACCCTGACGGTCCGCGCGGGAACCTGGCCCCTTGTAGCCATTATCCAGACAGACTTCCTAGTAACCGACCTCAGATCTCCATACAACGCAATATTCGGCAGGCCCGGCCTGATGTCCCTCAAGGCAGTTGTCTCCATCCCGCATCTGTCCATGAAATTCCCCACCGAGCGAGGAGTTGGAGTTGTTCGAGGAAGTCAAGCCATGGCTCGGCAGTGCTTCGTTACAAGCCTTCAGTCTAGAATGCCGGAAGTTGATGGGCTAGACGCTCGCGAGGACTTCGCCGAACAGCAAGGAGAACCGGCAGAGGAACTGGAGGAGGTGCCATTGGATGAGGCTGTCCGACCGAACCATAAAAATTGGGTCGCTGCTCAAAGGAGAGTCTCGGCACAGATTGATCAGGTTCCTCCGAAGCAATGCTGACATCTTCGCCTGGTCCGCCTCTGACATGCCAGGGATCAGCCCCAAGGTTCTCGTCCATCGTCTCAACGTGGACGAGATGCACAGGCCCGTCAAGCAGAAGAAGAGGAGCTTCGCCCGGAACGACAAAAGGCCATTGAGGAAGAGGTAGACAAACTCATCAAGGCAATTTCATCCGGGAGGTAAATTATCCGAGCTGGCTATCAAACGTCGTCATGGTGAAGAAGTCGAATGGCAAATGGAGGATCTGCATCGACTTCACCGACCTCAACAAAGCCTGCCCGAAGGACAGCTTCCCCCTTCCTCGGATCGACCAGCTTGTGGACGCCACCTCAGGTCACCAGATGCTGTCATTCATGGATGCCTATTCAGGCTACAATCAGATCCGATGGCCCCCGAGGATGAAGAAAAGACCGCCTTCATAACCGACCGAGGTACTTACTGTTACCGTATCATGCCTTTTGGTCTTAAAAATGCAGGTGCGACCTACCAGAGGCTGGTTAACAAAGTATTCAAGGAGCAAATCGGCCGGAATATGGAGGTGTACGTGGACGACATGCTGGTCAAAAGCAAGGAAGCATCACGGCATCGAGGACCTCTCAGAGAGCTTTGCAACTGCGCAAGTATGGGATGAGACTCAATCCGACCAAATGCGCCTTCGGCGTTAACTCCGGGAAGTTTCTCGGCTTCATGGTCTCCCAGCGGTATCGAAGCTAACCCCCAGAAGATTCAAGCTCTCCAACAAATGGCGCCCCCGGCATCTGTTAAAGAGGTCCAGCGCCTAACCGGGAGGATAGCGGCTCTTAACCGCTTTGTGGCACGGTCGGCCGAGAGATGCCTCCCCTTCTTCAAAACCCTCCGGTCGGCTAAGAACTTCCAAGTGGACTCCTGAATGCCAAAATCATTTCAAGATCTCAAGAAATACCTCGGCTCGCCCCACTCCTCAGCAGTCCGGCCCCGGGGAGACCCTATTCTTGTACCTGGCTGTTTCAGAGGGTGCCGTTTGTTCGGTGCTGGTCAGGAAGAAGGCAAAGTCCAGAAGCCGATCTACTATGTCAGCAGGCTACTCCGCGATGCGGAGACAAGGTATAGCAGAATTGAGAAGATGGTGTTGGCTTTAATCACCTCAGTTCGGAAGCTGCGACCGTACTTCCAAGCACATTCTATGACGGTCCTGACCGACCAACCCATCAAGGGCAGTAGTCCACCGTCCCGAGACATCGGGAAGAATGACCAAGTGGGCCGTCGAGTTGAGCGAGCATGACATACACTTCAGCCTCGCCCAGCCATCAAAGCTCAGGTGCTAGCCGACTTCCTCCTCGAGTGTACCATCCCGGAGGACGGTTCTACCCCAATCCCGAAGAACCAAAATCTGGGCCCGGTGGCTCCTCCATGTCGATGGGTCATCTAATGCCCATCGCTCCGGTGCGGGCCTGGTCTCACCAGTCCGGAGGGGGTAATCTTTGAATATGGCGTCCAGTTCTCCTTCCCGGCCTCCAACAACGAAGCCGAGTACGAAGCCCTGTTAGCCGGCCTCCGAATCGCCCGCAATCTGAAGGTGGAGAAGCTTAATGCCTTCACCGACTCTCAGCTGGTGGCCGGTCATGTGCGAGGAGAGTTTGAAGCCCGGGAACCGAACATGGTTCGATATCTTCAAGAGGTGCGGAGCCTACTTCCCCATTTTCCGAATTTGAAATCATTCAATTCCCAGATCCGAGAACGCCCGTGCCGACCTACTCTCCGATTGGCGACCGCGGAGTCAATGGACGCTGAACAAAAGTTCCACCTGGAGACTCTGGAAAAGCCCAGCATCGCGGAAGCCGACCGGATAATGCAGGTTGAAGCTGAACCATCATGGTTCGACCCTATTCTTAAATATCTCAAAGAAGGGTCGCTTCCATCCGACCGGAGAGAAGCTAGAAAGCTGAAGCTACAGGCCACCCACTACGTTCTGATCGACAACCAGCTTTACAAACGGTCCTTCTCCATGCCGCTGCTCAGATGCCTTCGCCCGTCGAAGCGGATTATGCTCTGCGCGAAGTACATGAAGGGATTTGCGGCAACCATCTGGGAAGCCGGTCCCTGTGCCACAAGGTGCTGCGGCAAGGCTATTACTGGCCGACCATGCAGAAGGATGCAGACGATCTAGTCCGAGCCTGCGACCCATGCCAGAGGCACTCAAGCATCCAAAGGCTCCCCTCCGCCGGACTAGTTTCCATATCCTCCGCTTGGCCCTTCGCCAAATGGGGGATGGACATCCTCGGCCCATTCCCTTGGCCACGGGGCAGCGGAAATTTTATTTGTCGCCATCGACTACTTCACTAAATGGGTCGAGGCGGAAGCAGTTGCACAAATAACCGAGGCACGGGCCAGAGATTTTGTATGGAGGTCCATCATCTGCCGTTCGGCCTCCCGCACACCATAATCACCGATAACGGTAAGCAGTTCGACAACTCCAAATTCCGCCAGTTCTGCGAGGAGCATGGAATCCGTCACCACCTCACCTCGGTCGGGCATCCACAAGCCAACGGAGCGGCCGAAGTAACCAACAGGACCCTCCTTCAGGGGATCAAAGCTCGCCTCTCCAGAGCCCAAGGCAGGTGGGCGGAGGAGCTGCATCATGTCCTATGGGCCTACCGCACCACCCCGAGAATCCCGACAGGCGAAACCCCATTCCGAATGGCTTTCGGCACGGAGGCCGTTATCCCTGTGGAAATAGGCCTCCCATCTTTGCGGGTGGAAAGCTACTCAGAGGAAGCTAGCAACGCAAGCTCCGCACCAACCTCGACCTGGTGGAGGAGATCAGAGAGAAGGCCCGGATCAGAGTGGCGCCTATCAACAAAGGGTGGCCCGTACCACGCCTCCAGAGTCAAAGGGAAAGCCTTCCTACCTGGCGACCTTGTCCTCCGGAAAGCCTCTGTTTCCAAACCGCTGGAGCAAGGAAAGCTGGCGCCAAACTGGGAAGGCCCGTACCAAGTAGCGGAGTCATTGGACCGGGAACCTACAAGCTGCAAGATTTGAGGGAAATCCATCCCCCGAACGTGGAACTCGGACAATCTCCGCAAATATTATCAATAGGGTATGTCCTCTAAGCCATTTTCATATGTCATTATACCTTCCTGTCGACACTTCATAATTTGCAACGTAAATCATTATGCACACATTGCCAAAATTGCGAAAAGAAATAGATGCTGCTTACAATCCTCGGCACGACCGAGCTACTGTCTGAACAGGAATCTCGAACCTTGGCAGGGCCAAGTAAAAATTCTCCGAACCTCGGCGGGCCGAGCAACAAATCTCCGAACCTTGGCAGGGCCAAGTAAAAATTCTCCGAACCTCGGCAGGGCCGAGCAACAAATTCTTCGAACCTTGGCAGGGCCAAGTAAAAATTCTCCGAACCTCGGCTGGGCCGAGCACAAATTCCGAACCTTGGCAGGGCCAAGTAAAAATTCTCCGAACCTCGGCTGGGCCGAGCAACAAATCTCCGAACCTTGGCAGGGCCAAGTAAAAATTCTCCGAACCTCGGCTGGGCCGAGCAACAAATTCTCCGAACCTTGGCAGGGCCAAGTAAAAATTCTCCGAACCTCGGCAGGGCCGAGCAACAAATCTCGAACCTTGGCAGGGCCAAGTAAAAATTCTCCGAACCTCGGCTGGGCCGAGCAACAAATTCTCCGAACCTTGGCAGGGCCAAGTAAAAATTCTCCGAACCTCGGCTGGGCCGAGCAACAAATCTCCGAACCTTGGCAGGGCCAAGTAAAAATTCTCCGAACCTCGGCTGGGCCGAGCAACAAATTCTCCGAACCTTGGCAGGGCCAAGTAAAAATTCTCCGAACCTCGGCTGGGCCGAGCAACAAATTCTCCGAACCTTGGCAGGGCCAAGTAAAAATTCTCCGAACCTCGGCTGGGCCGAGCAACAAATTCTCCGAACCTTGGCAGGGCCAAGTAAAAATTCTCCGAACCTCGGCTGGGCCGAGCAACAAATTCTCCGAACCTTGGCAGGGCCAAGTAAAAATTCTCCGAACCTCGGCTGGGCCGAGTAGCAAACGAACTTGGCAGGGCCAAGTAAAAATTCTCCGAACCTCGGCTGGGCCGAGCAACAAATTCTCCGAACCTTGGCAGGGCCAAGTAAAAATTCTCCGAACCTCGGCTGGGCCGAGCAACAAATTCTCCGAACCTTGGCAGGGCCAAGTAAAAATTCTTCGAACCTCGGCGGGGCCGAGCAACAAATTCTCCGAACCTTGGCAGGGCCAAGTAAAAATTCTCCGAACCTCGGCTGGGCCGAGCAATAAATTCTTCGAACCTTGGCAGGGCCAAGTAAAAAATTCTCTGAACCTCGGCTGGGCCGAGCAACAAATTCTCCGAACCTTGGCAGGGCCAAGTAAAAATTCTCCAAACCTTGGCTGGGCCGAGCAACAAATTCTTCGAACCTTGGCAGGGCCAAGTAAAAATTCTCCGAACCTCGGCTGGGTCGAGCAACAAATTCTCCGAACCTTGGCAGGGCCAAGTAAAAAATTCTCTGAACCTCGGCTGGGTCGAGCAACAAATTCAGGCTAAAACTGGCAGGAAACCGAAGTACGCAGGCCCCGGTTAAAGCCGAAGGACTTCCAAATAGTCCCCAGAACTTCGGCCAGTTTGGAAAAAGGCACACTAAGCGAAAACCGTCAACACGCACAAAGAATGTGCCTTCGGCAAACCCCTAAAGGGTTCAATAAGCCCCGCGTAACCGGCCACGAGCCCCAAGCAAAGCCAGGGAATTCCCCTTTGCTACTAAAGTCTTCGGGCAACGCCCCTATAACCTGCCGAACAAAGCGCCTATCTCAAACAGAGCCATGACTCAGCGCATGAACTAGTAGAGCCACCCAGGCTCCCCAGCTATTATACGAGTGGCATTCTTTAGAGCTAAAAACTCGTGAAATGATAAGATTGTCCAAAAAGGGCCTTTTTCATTGGTTAAAGAAGGAAAGTACAAGAAGAAACAGAAAAAACAAAAACAAGAAGCAAAAGAGGCCCTAACTAGGGTTCGGTGTCGCTCCCAGACGCCAGCAGGTCCTCCAGGCGCTCGGTAAGGTCAGCGACCTGCTGGCAGAGCGACACGATCTCCTCCCTCTGCCGGTCTGCCATCCGGCGCAGGGCCTCCATCTCCCTCGTGGAGACGTCCACGTACTCCTCAACGATCCTCATGAGCCGCTGTTGGCTCGCAAGGGTCGATGCCAGGCCAGCCCATCAACGGTAATCGTGGGACAGCCCCTTGGCGGGTGTAGCAGATCGTTGACCGACGCACGTAATTCCTCGGATGATCGCCCTCCTTGAGAGGCCATGGCCAAATACTGTTTCGAGACTTAAACCAAGGGATGGCTAAGACCAACACCCCTCGGTCATATTTATACTTGCCAGGCGAGTATCTCGATCGGTCGCACCGTAGCCACCGACCTACGAGAACTCACCACATGTCATCGCTTTAGTGTCTGCGGAATCCGAAGGGCCGTGCCCCATCCCGAGAGAGATCGGTAAACACGTACAGACTATTCGGGAACCCCCCTGAGCAGAGTATTTCCCGATCTGCCGGCCCCCCGTCATGAATGCTCCCGACACTTCCCCAAGCTCTTTTAAAGCTGGCCCCTTTTCGGGATGCACAAAAAGGGAAGAAATCCAGTGCCTGGCGATGACTCATCCCCTCAGGAGGGGCAACGTCATAAATAAAGAGCGTGACCATGTACCGCCCATTCCGCCCTGATGCCCCTCACCAAGCGCCGCAGGGACCGAACACTTCGGCTCATAATGGCAACTAAGCCACTTCTTCGAGCCCCAAACCTTTGAACCTTGGCAACGCCAAGTAAAAATTCTCCGAACCTCGGCTGGGCCGAGCAACGAAATCTCCGAACCTCGGCTGGGCCGAGCAACAAGTTCTCCGAACCTTGGTAGGGCCAAGCAAAAAATTCTCTGAACCTCGGCTGAGCCAAGCAACAAATTCTCCGAACCTTGGCAGGGCCAAGTAAAAATTCTCCGAACCTCGTCTGGGCCGAGCAATGAAATCTCCGAACCTCGGCTGGGCCGAGCAACAAATTCTCCGAACCTTGGCAGGGCCAAGTAAAAATTCTCCGAACCTCGGCTGGGCCGAGCAATGAAATCTCCGAACTTAGGCAGGGTCGGGCCACAAACCCTCCGAATCTTGGTAGGGCCAAGTAAAACTTCTCCGTCGGCAGGGCCGAGCAGCAAACTCTCGAACCTTGGCAGGGCCAAGTAAAACATCTCCGAACCTCGGTCAGCCCGAGCGGTAAATTCTTCAAACATCGGCTGGATCGAACAACAGATTTTTCAAACCTTGGCAGGTCCAAGTGGCAACTCCTCCAAACCTCGGCAAGGCCGAGCCATAAGCATTCGGTCTCCAATAGGGATGAGGCACAAAACTCCAAGCTTCGGACCAAGATAAGGAGCGTGTTCCGCCGAACAATCTCCAGACCGCCGCTTACGAACCTCGACTAGTTCGGATAGCGCGGGATCCTCGCCTAAGAGCGAGCGGGACGCCTTCGTACCCCACGACCAACAAACTCGACACGAAAGAGATAAAGATTGAGAAACAGAACAAACTCTCTTTATTTCATCGCTATCAAAATCAATTACAAATGCCTGAAAGGCGTTACAAGAGCATTGAAATGCATAAAATAAAGACAAGTGCAAAACTCGGCAACTGCTCCAAAGCAGATCTGGGCAACTGTGATGCTCCGGCGTTCGGACTGCGAACCAGATAAGCCGCATCCAGTCAGCTCGAGCCGATAATGGCCGGGCGACATGGACCAATTAGTTGCGGCCAGCTTCAGTCAATAATGATATCTCGGTGACCCAACCGAGATATCAGGGTGATTGGAAAGGGCGGACGGAAGGCCATCCCAGACCACCCAACCGAGGGACCCTCCGGCGAGCAGGTAGGAAGCCAGCGGACCCTGGCGTCGGAACGCTCTCCCAAACCGAGTGTGTACCCCCTACCTGCCAAGGCTCAAGGACAAGGTGTCGGCGGGCGGCACTTTCACCCCCTCCCCATGTGGTGAAAGATTCCCCAGGCGGGCGAGCCCAGGAATCCAAATCGAGGAGGAGGCGAAATTCACTCAAACCATGGGGAGCCCGCGTGCACCTCCTACCATACGTCCCCGAAGGGGAACCACAAAGGTCACACTGGAAGAGCATGTGTGCGCTCTCCGTGTGATCTCTGCGCCCTCCCTGTGCGCTCTCCATATGATCTCCGGGACTCATCCCCTAAGGGCGAGCCATTCTTCGGCAGCTCCTTCATCGCCCAGCTATCCTGAGGTAAAGGGCTTATGAAAGGAAAGCTCGGCCCTCCCACTCGCAACAGCAAGAAATAAGCATGGTGGAAACTCCAATGGGAAAGAAACTTTGGGGATGACTTAACACAACCCCTCTTTCCCTTTTTATAGGCCAAAAATGGACGGGAACAATTACCAAGGCTATAAGCCCGAGATTCAAACACCTGGGCCATACCTCCACATGGCCTCCCAGGATGAAAACGGCGCCCTATTGCACGCCGAGCCCACCGCCTGAACTATGACGCATGCGAAGATTTCCTCTTGATCCCGAATCGCGATCATTAAACGCAGAGAATCGTCCACTGGCATTACGAAACTGGCAGGTTCAGGAGATCGTCCTACGAAAATAATATCCTCCAATGGTAAACGGCTGCGTGCGCCGTACGTCAAAACAACCCACATGGGAAAAGAACACTTTCGGAAAGCACCAGAACAGCTTTTGCACCCTACAGGGCCGTATCATCAATTTCGGTGAAATAAAAACCGATTTTCCTGCAGAATGGCAGGGCGCTGGCAGGAACAGCAAAAAAGCACGAAAACCGATTGTCGCCGATCGCTTCCCTGACGAAGTTGATCGCTCGAAGAACTTGTGCGACAAAATTGAGCATCTCAAAGCAAAAATGAGCACGAAGGCTACGTAAACCCTTCTTTCATTCACCGAAAAAGGAAGGAAGTGGCAAAGGAAACGAAAAATACTTCGGCAACCGCCCTCATATGTCGGTCCTAGCCGACCTACTTTGCTTGTCGGTCCTAGCCGACCTACTTTGCTCGTCGGCCCTAGCCGACCTACTTTGCTCGTCGGCCCTAGCCGACCTACTTCGTTCGTCGGCCCTAGCCGATCTAATCCGTCTGTCGGCCTAAGCCGACCTACCCTGTCCGTCGGTCTTAACCGACTGGCTTCATTTCTCAAGTTTTAATCAGACACAAACCGAACCAGATCGTCTATCGGTTTGCCAGTCAAGGACTATCGCCCCGCCTTGGGCCAAGCCAATGCATTCCCTTGATCCCGAAATAAAGATGACCAAAAAGCGTCAACAAGCCATAAGTCGCTCGCGATTGAGGCGAAATTTGGAGCAAAGGGCCATCCAAAGAAAAACACTCAAATAGAAATAGAAAGTTCATTCATTGAAAGACATCAGTCAGATTTTCAGAAAGCAAACACAGAGGTGGCTCTTAAAGGCCGGGAACCACATCAGTTCTGGAGGAACCCTCGGTTACATCCGCAGAGGTGTGGCTAGATTCGCCTTTCTCTAATGCCTTTGCCCCTTCAGCGGCAGTTTGCGATCGTCCTTCAGAAGCTGCGGCTTCACTGGGACCCGGGGCGGCACCAGGATCGGTATCAGAGACGTCGACGTATTCATCCTCCTCTTCTCCTTCGGACTCACCGGCATCAGGAGCTTCAGTATCCAGAAAAGAGAGATCCCATTCCGGGTGCTCACTGGATATCTTGTCTTTGCACTCTTCCATTCCAAGTTGGAAGGCGTCAACGCCGATCGCGTCCTGTTCCCCCTTGAGTATGGCGAGCTGCACCTTAGCCTCAGCAACTTGCTTCTCAGCCTCCGCAACTTGAGCCCGCAGAATAACGTTTTGCTCCTCGAACTCGCCGGACCGCGCCTCGAGTTCTGAGCTCTTATTGCGGCTAGACACGAGCTCGCCTTGGAGAGCCCGATTCTCCAACCTTAACTTTGCTGTCTGCAAAACCAAAATCAGTCGGCATCACAAGAGACCAACTAAAGAAACTAAAAAGGGGGGAATGAGATCGTACCTCCTCCTCTCGTCTGGCCAACCTTTTGGTCAGCTCCTCGGCCTCACCCCTGGCCCTTGTTCTATCAGCTCCGACCAGCTCGACCCTCTCCTGGACAACATTAATCCTCGACTGCTTGGCTTCGACCTCTCCCCGGGCTTGGGATAGCTCGTTGCTCACCCGAGCCATCATCCTTGGTGCCATTTAGCGCCGGCCCTCAAGTCGGCGATTTCGTCATCGCGCCGCTTCAGTTTCTCCTCTACCTCATCGAGCATTCTGGTCAGGCGCTTTCTCTCATCGGCAGCTTCCCTTCCAGTCGACCCAAACTCTCACTATGTTCCCGCCGCATCGCCTTCACCTCCTCGAATGTTTCGACTTAACTCGAGCCAGCTCCAAGCATGCGTTGTCATTCTTTGCTAGGAGCCCCTGTACTCCTCCACTTTACGCTTTTGCTTGGACACTTCGGCCAGGGCGGCCTGATATGCCGCCTTCATCCCCTCCAAACCTCTGTTACTAATAGCCATAAGTTCCTCGAACTTCTCAGACACCTTCATTCACGATCGGAGTTCGGCGTTGTCTCTCCTGGCCTGAATGCTGGCCCCCGTCGCCAAACTCAGACGCCAGCACATCGCCCGAGAAAGCAAAACACTCTACAGGATAAAAAATGAATGAGAATATACCATTAAGTTAGCCAGAATGTATCCACTACCCAGGAATGGCAACTCACCCGCGAGGCATAGGCCCGTGTCATCCTCATCAGGGTTGTATTGTCGATATCAGGAAGGATATGGATACTTTCAGCCATGCCTTGCTGCCCGAACGCAGCATCAACCAACTCCAAATCCGCAAACTTGTCCGCCGAGGGATCTGCACCCGGATACAAGGCCGACCTCATTAAAGCAGAAAATGCCTCCTCAACACCCACATTCGAGCTACCGGGCTGGTCATCTCCGCCCAAGGAGCCAACCCGAGCGACCTCCGACTGAGAAGCCTTTAGCTTCCCAGCTTCTTCCATCAGAATTTTGGCTTGAGTCTCCTCGGATAACTCGGCCAACCCAAGCACCAGCCTCCCCAAAATCCTTCTCGGAGGAGTCTCCATCACGGGACTCTTATCTCACTGTGATCCCTCTTCCATCGCGCCTCCTTCTGTCGCTGTCACTTGCGCCTCCCCTGCAGGCTCCGCCGGAGCCTCTATCTGGCCTGCTTCTTGAACTGCCGCGGGCGACCCAGCGTCGCTACCACCGGACTCCCCCGCAGAAAGGCCAAGAGGGAGCTCGCCCTGAACCTCATCGACTGTAGCTGTTCCCTCTCCCTCTATTACTGGAGTCAGTAGTGGTCCGCGGAGGCGGAAGGCCCCCCAGAAATGACCACTTCCACCAGATCCGTCGCCGGCTCCTCTTTCATAGGGGACACGGCTGGACGAGCCAACGGAGTCTCATCTGAACTATCCGATATTTCCAATACGGGAGGGCAAAGGATCGCAGCTGTCCTCCCTGGATCCTCCTTCACCCCTGGCGCTTCTATCATGGCCGCTCCGGCGTCCGGCGAGCTCCTTAAGGAGGTGTGAGCCCTTTTTTCGGGCCTATCACTATCCACGCCGCTGCTCTCCCCTGAACGCTTGCCTCTCTTCCTTTTGGCGAGGCTCGACAATGCTGACCTCTTGGCTGCAAAATGGAACATATGCGATTAAATCCAAACACGTTCGTCGGGGTAGCACGCAGGAAGAAAGTAAAAGGGAGGACTCACCTTGCGGGTCCAGGGGGCTAAGCCGGCGGCGAAGAGGGCCCCCTCCGATAACAGATCGTTGGCCGAAAACACTTGGCCATTGCGAAGGACGTCCAAATCTCTCTCCTCCTGCTCTGACAAAACCGGATGCATTTCCGCATCCCTAGCAAAGCTTCCCCATTTCCGAGGGAAGTCGGAACCAATGTTCCCCTCGGCGATAACGAATCGACTCTTCCATCCCTTGATAGAGGACGGCTTATCCACAATCACGTTGAAGGACCTTCGAGGTCCAATATATGGCCACTCTGATTTCCTCCCGGGTATCAGATGATAACAGGCATGGAAAAGAGGGAGAGTGGCGACAATCCGAATTTGGTGGCACATTGAGATAAATCCGATGATGCTCCGCCAGCTGTTTGGGGCCACCATCGTCGGACAGATGTTATAATGAGTCATGATTTCCTTCACCAAGGGATGGAGAGGAAAACGGAAGCCTGCTTTCAAGCTGTCTTCATAAACGAAGACCCCGCGCTCCAGGTCTCGCGAGACCCTATGTCCAGGCTCCGGCACTTGCAGAACGACATCTGAGGGTATGCCATACCTCTGATAATCCTTCCCAAATCCTCAGCAACGATCTCCGAAGCTACGTCGTCGGGGCTCATCGTCATCTTAGCCGAGAAAAGCACCAGGCGAAATGGCGAGCGTTGCGGGGGGGGAGACTCTTCAAGAAACAAAACGAGAGAATACTGCAAACATATGTATATATAGCACGGCTACCGCTTTGCTTCTCCACTAAGGAAGCCATCTTGAGAGGACGAGGCGCCTCGCCCCAGGCGTTCGGAACCGCCTCGACAAACGCCGTATTAATCGGGATTCGCGACGTGGCGTATTCCCAACCATCACTCTTGGAGGAGCCTTACCCAAAGGCATGATGACCCTGCCGCATTAATTAGAGCATCATTGCACGGGCTGTCTAAACCAAATCGCCCCATCCAAACATGCCACCTGGACTTATACTCCCTATGCCCGAACCTACGCTTCGAACTAGGGAGTGGAGGGCATGTGTTGGGGGTAAAATCGTTATTGCATTAATATCCGTGCAAGGAGGCTAAGACCAACCTCCTCCCTTCATCTCCCCCGAGCTTCCAGTAGCTCGGCTCCCCCGAGCTCCCATAGCTCGGCTCTTCCGAGCTTCCATAGCTCGGCCCTCCCGAGCTTCCATAGCTCGGGAGCTCGACTCTCCCGAGCTTCCATAGCTCGGCCCTCCCGAGCTTCCATAGCTCGGCTCCCCCGAGCTCCCATAGCTCGGCTCCCCCAAGCTTTCATAGCTCGCCTCTCCCGAGCTTCCATAGCTCGGCCCTCCTGAGCTTCCATAGCTCGGCTTCCCCGAGCTCCCATAGCTCGGCTTCACTGAGCGACCCACGATCCAATACTCACCTCCGCAGAACCTGACGCAGGAGAGCCTAAGCCTACTGTAATAGCATCCTAGGCAAAGAATCATGTTGAGAAGTGGTCTAGAACCTATCAAGGCTACCTGAGACCTACACACCTACCAGATCTCAAGCCATCAAGGAGCTCTCCTAGCCGTCGATCCCCTAACAGACAAGATATGGATCCCAACAGCTCCACAACGGCCTGATTCGATCCACTCCCGTATCCTAACAACCTCTGAACCTTCCAGAATGCGCTCAAGATCCAGGTGACAGCCTATAAGTATCACGCTCATAGATTCCCTCAGGTACGCGCGCTCACACCCTCACTCCTCTCTCCCGCTCTCGCCAGCTGCTCGTCGGTGCTCTCACCTCCTAGAGCTTCCGATCGGCCGCCCCAGAGAGACTCCTCGGAGAGATCCACCTTTCCGTTTTCTGATTGATCGCCGGTTTTCTTCCACTGACTTGAGCGTCGGAGGGTCTTCCGCGGAGGGCCACCCCTAACGCCTCCGTGCGAGGACTTGTGTGCAGGTCCGTCCCTCTGGAGATCGACTGCGTCCGAGTCGGAGGACGGATCCCGGCAGCAACAAGTAAAAAAAAAAAAACTTTTTCAGTGACATATGGCCTTGGATTTGACAGAACGATGCATTCACATGAAGAGCAAATATTTTTCCATCACGTAAGATGCTCTAGGTCGCGGCCAATGTGGCTCGCAATCCGGCTTGAGTTCAGCATCTCAGAGCATTGGGAACCATCGATGGATGAAGGGGTGATGAGAAGGCGTGCCATATAATGATAGGGACCATATTATACTACTTTTAAAATTTTTGAAACCTATTCTTGTACTTAAGTTTAGCGTATTTTAATTGTTCTAAGAAAATATAATAAATCTTAATTATCCTAAAATTAATATCACTAATAATTCTCTAGCTAAGCTAATCTGCATATTAAATCATAATTCATTTTTTGATTGAATAAGTATAAACTAGAGTTCTAACTTGACGATATCTTTAGTTTCAAACAAGACTTAATTTAAACACATTGCCATTTCCTAAATTTATTTGCTAGCACAATTAATTTGTTAGCAAATCAAAACTAAAGCTTAAAAACTTAAATTAAAGTTAATGAATAGCAATTAAATTTAAGTTATAAGTATATAGCATTTTTTTTATACATGAAAACATTTTTGAGATGTTACAGCTCGTTAATTTCTTCGCTCCAATTGTCACCATATGATCTGACTGTTTCAAGTTGGAAGGGTTAGCGTGGGTGAGCCAGCAACTCCATAGATAGATTTTAGCTTAATCAAGATGCTGATACACTTCAACTCGACCCTCATGACATGCTCCATGGCAAACACCTATCAGCCCTATAACATATGACTGGCTATGTTCGAACAGGGGTCCGTTGAAGCGTTAAGGTCGACGAGATTGCTCTCTGTTGAGTCCTAGCATTGTCAAAGATGAGCCTCAGCATGTCCCTGCCATTTATTCAAGAACAAAAACAAAAGAAAAGCCTTGCTATATCATTTTTTTGGTACAATAAGCATATATTAATTATACAAATTAATTATTGTATATACAGATAAGATATGCAATAAAAATTTATTGAGCCTATATATATATATATATATATAGCGTTATTGTATAAAAAGAATGATACAGTAAGACTTTTCATAAAACAAAACAACGAGAGAGGATGGCAATGCTTAAAAGTTTTTTCATAGTCACAGGCCAAAAAAAACACCATGTAATCTGAAGTCAATACAAAGAAACCAAATAAAATTCTGTTCTGATCCAAATTTAACTGAAGAAAGCGGTTCAGTTGGTTGGGTCAGAGGCATCCCAATCTCAAATCGTATTGAATTATCCGAGCTGAGCACTCCGCCGAAGGCTTTCACGGTCGATTTCTGGCAATACCGCAAACGGAAGGCGAGCAGTGAGCAGAGATCGGAACAAAGCCGAGCAGAGCGAGCGTCTTCAGCTTGCTTCAAAGAAAGTAGGTAAGCATGTTGGTGGTAAGACGAAGGTGGAGGCCACCTCTCCACCCTCCCTTTCCTTCTGGTTCCATTCTTTCTTCCTATTCTTCTTCGCCGGCCGCCGCCGACACGCCTGCCTCGTCTTCTGCTCCGTCCTTCATGGCAGAGTATCTGATGGATCGTCTGGGCTACCCTAAGAACAAGGCCCTCGTGGCATCCAAATACCTCCTCCATAACACCACCCCAGACAAGCCCGACGCCGTCCTCGCCTTCCTCCGCTCCCACGTCGGTCTCTCCCCGACCCAGCTTCGCGCTTTCGTCCGCCGCCGCCCCATGGTCCTCCTCTTCGACGTCCACTCCAACCTCCTTCCCAAGCTCAAGCTCCTCGAGCGCCTCCTCCCCTCCCCCGCCTCCACCAAGGACCTCGCCTCCCTCGCCGCCTCCACAGCCTCCGCCTTCGGCTACAGCACCGCCCGCCTCGCCCCTGCCATCGACCTCCTCCGCTCCCTCCTCCACCCCAACGATCCCCGCGCCACCGTCTCCGTCCTTCGCCGCTGCTCTTGGCTCCTCACCGTTGACCCCGACAAGGTCCTCTCCCGCAACGTCGACCTCGTTCGCCGCCGCGGCCTCGACCCCACCATCGTCATCCAAAGAGCCCCTTTTGCCCTCGTCCTCAACCCTGACATTCTCGACGCTTGCTTCGCTGCCGTAGAGGAGGATCTCGGCATCGCCAGCTCCTCCGACTGCTACCTTGATGCCGTCGACCTGTTGGCGTCCATGCGGAAAGAGGACTTGCTGAACAAGATGAAAATGCTGGGCAATTATGGGTTGGGCGAGAAGGAGAAGCTCTGGTTGATCAAGAAATCGCCGCAGTTCCTGCGGCTGAAGGTGGAGTACATGCGGCGGAAGCTGGACTTCCTGGTCCGCACAGTGGGGTGCAGCCCGGCGCAGCTGCTGCGGAATTCCTGGCTTTTGTTGTTCAGCTTAGAATCCAGGCTGATTCCGAGATACAAGCTACTGCGAGGCTTGCAATCCAAGGGATTGGTTGCAGAGGATGTCGATATTCCGAAAGCGTTGGTCATTTCCCAGGAGGAATTCAGCAAAGGGTATGTTCATAAATTCGATCATGATGATGTTTCGGATCTTGTCCAGTTATACATGAGCAGCTTGGAAAAGCGCAGGTGCACACCTGGGGATGGTTCGGATTAATTGCTTGAATTCAGACTACAATTTGCTGGTACTTGTAGCATTGCCTTTTGTTCTGCTGAAGCTGAAGGCTGACAAAGAAGAGGCCGAACCAGTATCTTGGCACTGGTAATTGGTATCTAGTTCCTCATTTTTGGAATGCTTCTTACTTACTCTTTTCTTTATAAGAGCCTCTCTATTTGCATATTTCATGCTTCTTGGAAATCAAAGATACGATTTTGAACAATTTTGTTTGCATGATGTATTAATAGCTCAGCATTAACTAATCTCTTGAGAGCTTTTCTGCAACAACTGCTGTGTGGGACAACAATTGCATGTTTGTTCATTTAGATCATCTTGCAATCCAGCTAAATTAAGATATTTGTGTGAATTATGGAATTCTGTACATGAGTGTGGATTTTCTACTGTGTCTATCGTTGGTATATGTAGCCTTTGATGTTGATGATGAAGTGGATCAGTATCATGTCCAAGGGAATCAAGGATTTGGTGACATTTTTCTAGAAAAAAATATTGATGATGAATTAAAGAGGTGCTACTCTTCTTACTAAGTTCGAAGCCAGCAAGTTAGGAAGTGAAATTCTCCTAATAGTTAGGTCAGGAAGTCTAAGTGGATTTCAAGTTATGGTGGCTTAAACTAAGGGTCAGTCCTAAGCCACACTTCATTACAGATAGGCAAACCCACAACCAGATTTTGAAAAGATGTGCTATGGTATGTGATACTTGCAAATGACCAAGTTTTAATTGATTTGAACCAGACAAAGTTAAATGCTAAATTGAAATTTGGAGTAAATTATTGGACAATAAGGTCCTAATCATTGTCTGCACTTTCAAATAAAATAGGAACAAAAACGAAGATCTGGTTAGAACTAATGAACGGGTGATAGGATAATCTGCTTAGTTATATAGAATTCATAGCGTGCACAGAAAAAATGGATGATCTGTCAGCATAATTGGTCAGCAGTGACTCTAGAAATTTTACATGTGGTGTGAATCACCATGTCTCACACATCTTTTCATAATGAGATTATCTATAGGAAATAGTTACCTTGTGCTTTGCTGCTTTATCAAGAATGCAGGGTTATCCTCACCAAAAGGAAAAGCAGGCTTAAGGTGAATATGTAGTATGCTTTCACTATGGGCAACCTTAGAAGCTTGGTTTTGCTTATGCTTGAAACTTGAAACCATGAGTATGAAGTGTCTTTTATTTATTTTGTAGTCCACTAAGTATTTGTCAACTATCAAATAATTGTTGCCTACCAAATAATAAAGTACTAATTATCAAACTATTCAGTCACTTGTATCAAGTATCGAAATGAGTCATCAACTAAATATGAAATATTCAGTTATCATATGTTGCTCTTGCACAATTACACTTAAATCATGGCTCAAAATCCCTTGTTGCTAGATGGTGAAACAAATAGGGGTGGTGATCATTGTAGTCATAACAAAAATGAATAACAATGGATGGCCATACATTTCTAAAGCTAGATGTCATCCTGTCAATCATAAAGCGGACACTGCCCTTTTTTCACTTCATCTTTGAGTCCCATAACAAAGCCTATAGTTAAAAAAAGAAGCTTCCTTCTGGGATGTTGGCTCTTCTGTTTATTCTACTTGTTAGAATATCCTCTCCAGTTAAGCATTACTAATTAAGATGGTGTAGGTCATGAAAGGAAATGAGAGGGTCGGGTCACTTCTTCCATGAGTAGTTTGAAAGGACTAAAATATATCTTTCAGCTGTAAATATCTTTTGGGTAGGTTAAAATTTCTTGCCAACCTGTTACAGAAGGTGGTTTTAGTATTGGGAAATAAAAGGCTTGGTAGCAAAGGCATTTTAACATAATTGAAAATTCTGCACGAAGTTAAAACAATATTTTTTAATATAGAAACTCTTCTAATGATCCATTTGTGATATTTTAACTCTAGAAATGATTGAAATATGCAAAGATTATCCCCTCATACTGTTGCCGCCAAGTCACGTTCCTCGAACGTCAGGTAACGGAGAGGATCCGAAGGACGGTGAAGACAGTTCGGGAATCTCCTAACGCCTTCTCCTCCTCGACGGGATTCCTGCAAGAAAGTCTCCGGGACCGATTGCATCGGTAGGGACCCTTCGACGGTCAAGTGAGCAACTTGAGAAATAGTGATGAACAGTGGACTAAAAGACCTTAGCCAAAAAACTTAGAGTTCAGATCCCTTCTCTCGTTATAAGCGAAGGTTCTTATACCTGTCCGAAAGTCCCCTTTACCCACTTTGGAAGGTTATGGATTCCGAGACGTTATTGTCTGGTAGCGGATAACGGCAAGGTTGACAAGGATAGGCCATAACCACCCTGAGCTCGTCAGGGATAGCCCTGCCTGTCAGCCTTCTGCTAAGCGCGGCGCCACAGATGTTAGGTGGGCTGGGTCACATCAGGCGTGCTCCGTAACTGTAGTAGCCACGCGTGGTTGCAGGTGGTTGGTGGGCCATGTGGCGGTTGCAGATGGTCTGAGGCCGAAGGGGAACCTTGGAATCCGAGGCCGAGAGGGACCTGGAAGTCCGAGGCCAAGGGGACCCTGGAGTTCGAGGCCGAGGGGACCCTAAAAGTCGAGGCCGAGGGGGACCCTAGAATCCGAGGCCGAGGGAGACCCTGGAGTCGAGGCCGAGGGGGACCTGAAGTCTAAGGCCGAGGTTCCGTCAGTTGTCTAATCCGTTAGCCCTAACATGTCTTGATCAGCCACATCAGATGCCCCCTCGCCCCTGAGATGGTACGAGTCTATTTTTTACCCAGCGAAAGGGGCGTAAAATCACCATATGGCTAATCCCGATGCGCAGCCAATCATGGAGAGGCACATGTCCTCAGGGGCGAAGACTCTTCAATGCCGGTAGTATGGGGCATCGTAACGCCACCGCTCCTATCAATCCTCATCGTCAGATCTGAGGGGATTCCTCTCAAAAAGGGAAGTCCTTTCGGAACCCACGGAAAGGTAATTGCCATCATTATGCTAAGGCCATCGATGTCCCATCATTGGCTGCAGACCTCGCATTCCGCGCGTCGAGTGATTGCAGAGGTAGTCTTCTCCAATAGTGGGTGTGCACATGGCCGATCGGACTAGGCGGGACGATTCGAAAAGAGGTATAACAAGGGGTGCTCTGGACCTGATGCCTCACATTCCTGAAACCTTCTTCTCCCTTTTCGAGCCTGAACCTAGCTCGAGTCCTCCTTCCCGAACCTTGCCGTTCTCCCTCCTTCGTCCAGGTCAGTCCCTTCGACTCTTTCTTGCTTCCCTATCATGGCTTCTTCTCCTTTCTGGTCATCCTCTGCTCCCCTCGAAGATCGCTCTTCCTCCTCGCAATTATGGGCTTCTCCATCCCTCACACCCGCATGGTCTTCTTCTCCCTCTCCTTCCTCCGAGGACCTTGTTCCTCTATCGCAGCAGCGGGTCGTCAACCGAGCCCCCGTCAAGGGTCGTCCGATGGCCACCGGTCCTCCACCTAGGGCTAGAGCAGAATCCTCGGAAGGGGCCGCCTCCACCATGACCAGCCAAGAGCTAGTAAACCTTAGGGTCCGATACGGGATTCCGAGCAGTGTCCGATTGTTTGTTCCCACTCCGGACGACAGGGTGATCTCTCAACCTGGAAGAATTGCCCTGTACGAGGTATTCTTTAAGCGGGCCTTTGCCTGACCCTTCATCCCTTCGTCTCCAACCTCTTCAACCGATACTCCTTAGGACTCGCACAATTGGTTCTGAATTCCATTCGGACCATCAGCAGCTTCCTGGTTCTGTGTCACCTCCAGGGTATAAAGGCTAGGGTTTTTCTCTTTCGCTGCTTCTATACTCTCCATCATTAGTCGAGCTGGTGGTTGTTCCAACCCAGGCCCGGACGAGCCCTCAAATTGGGTCTTCCTATATTCGTCAAAGGATGGAAGACCCGATTCTTCTTCGCTGACCTCGAGGGGGTGAAGCTGAGTTAGGGGAACCCGGACATAGGGCCGAACAAGAACCAGTCGATGGTCTCGAGGGACAAGGAGGTGTTCAGACAGCTTCTAACCACAGTGGTTCCTCGCTGCAATCAGCTCATGTCAGAGGAGAATCTTCGGCTCGCGAGCATCCTCCTGAGCGGTGGTGAGCAGCAACAAAGACCTTTCCCTATCCCTTCTCCTTCTTCTCTTCTTTTCTTTCTTTCTTTTTTTTAAAAAAATCGGCTCTGACTCATGCAGACATGTGGTCGCTGACCGAAATGCTTATGAGGGCGGTCGCGAAGAAACGGAGGACCGCCGACGAGGCAGGGGGGTCGAAGAAGAGGCCTCGGCCTCAGTCCCCTGCTCCCCCTCTGACGACCAGCAGCGGGTGAGGAGGTTGCCTCGCCGGTCTCCCTACCTGCAGCTTTGCCGATCGCCCCACCGGCGATAGACCTTACTATCGACACGCCCCCGGAGGAGCCGAGGGCCGCGGCGGTCCACCCGAGTGCTGAGCCGACCCAACCTGCCACTGCGCTTGCTCTAGGAGAGGGCCCCGGCGAGCGGGGATGCCTCAGCAGCGGCTGAGGTAGCCACAGAGGATGCCCCGATCAGCAAGGGCCGCGGAGGAACATCGCCAACTCCTAGGGCGACACCCGCGCCCTCGGCCTCGACTAGGCCCAAGGGGTGGGAAGGACGGAGGTGATCCCCCCCTCCGGGTGTCCCTTACATATGACGGCCGCACTGCAGAACGGTTGTTGGCTGGGGTCCGCCTGTCGGAGCTCCAAGCGGAGTTCAGCCAGCTGGATGCCTCCACCAACCTCCAGGACGCCTTCGCGGCACATTTATGGGTAAGTACTTTATCTTATCTTTGGACTATCCTTCTGCTTCACTGTGTACTGATGACGGCTTTCCCTGTGCAGGCAGTGAACTCCCTATCGGCCCTGAGGGACATCGTCCTTCGGAGCGACCGTGCCCACCAGGTGACCCTGGCCGCCATGGCCCGGCCAAGGAGGCGAGAGCGTGCTGGAGACGGCCTAAAGGGAGGCCGAGGGCGCGCTGGAGGCAGCCCGAAGGGAGGCTGAGGAGGCCAAAGGAACCTGGAGCTGTTCCAAGAGGAGGTTGAGGAAGTCAGGCGACAGGGAGCGGTCGACCTGGGGCATGCCCGCATCGCTGAGGCCGAGCTGAGGACTTGCCGACTCCAACTGGACATAGCGAATCAGGAGGTGAAGGAGCTCGAGGGTCGAACTGAAAACACGAAGAGATCGCCCGGAATTTGTAGACATTTGCTAAGTAATGAAAATGATGCTTTTCTTAGAATTTTTATGCCTTAAAAAATTTCTTTGAATACTTAGCTCAAAGTTGTGCGTTCTTTCCTTAGTCTGCATTTGTAGGATCCCCGACAGGGCTGCATCGGTCCGCGCTCGTTGTAAGCGGGCTTGAGACTTAGTGGTAGTGTCGGGGCGGATCCCAGGGTGAATGCCGAGGTTGGCTCTAGAACTGACCTTCGTGAAGACTCAAGGTCGGTCTTGGGCATTGCTTTCACAGCAGACTTATGGCGCCGATCTTTCGTCGGAGCTTTAGGGCCGGCCGGGGTCGGTCCTTAGGTGCCGAGCTAGCCTCGGGCTTTAGATGCCGACGCTGAAGTTAGTCTTCGTGCTGACCTGAAGTCGATCTTTAATGCCGAGCTGGTCTCGGGCTTTCAGTGCCGACCAGGGTCGGGCTTTGGTGTCGAGCTGGCCTCAAACTTTTAGTACCGATCAGAGTCGGGCTTTGGTGCCGAGCTGGCCTTAGGCTTTCAATACCGACCGGAGTTGGGCTTTGGTGCCGAGCTGGCCTCGGGCTTTAGTACCGACCAGAGTCGGGCTTTGGTGCCGAGCTGGCCTTAGGCTTTCAATACCGACCGGGTCGGGCTTTGGTGCCGAGCTAGCCTTGGGCTTTCAGTGCCGATCGGAGTCGGGCTTTGGTGCCGAACTGGGGTCAGGCTTTTAGTACCAACCAAATCAGGCTTTGGTGCCGAGCTGGCCTCGGCGTTCAGTGCCGACCGGAGTCAAGCTTAGGTGCCGAGCTGGCCTCGGACTTTAGGTGTCGATGCTGAAGTTGGTCTTCGTGCCGATCCGAAGTCGATCTTTAGTGCCGAGCTGGTCTCGAGCTTTCAGTGCTGACCGAAGTCAGGCTTTAGTGCCGAGCTGGCCTGGGCTTTCAGTGCCTACCGGAGTCGGGCTTTGGTGCCGAGCTGGCCTTGGGCTTTCAGTGCCGACCAGAGTTGGGCTTTGGTGCCGAGCTGGCCTCGGGCTTTCAGTGTCGACCGGGGTCAGCTTTGGTGCCGAGCTGGCCTCGGGCTTTCAGTGCCGATCGAAGTCGGGCTTTGGTGCCAAGTTGGCATTGGGCTTTCAATGCTGACCAGAGTCGGGCTTTGGTGCCGAGCTGCCTCGGGCTTTCAGTGCTGACCGGAGTTGGGCTTTGGTGCCGAGTTGGCCTTGGGCTTTTAGTGTCGACCGGAGTCGGACTTTGGTGCCGAGCTGGCCTCGGGCTTTTAGTGCCAATTGGAGTCGGGCTTTGGCTGAAAGGATGAGATACTCGAATATATCTTTATTAGCCGAGAGGGTGAGTTATTCAAATTATAAAAGAATGAAGTACTCAGATTTATAGTCAAAGATTGGTGTACATTACTGGTAGTACCGGCGGAGGTTATCAGCATTCCAGGTGCGGGGAAGTGGCTTCCCGTCAAGTCCTTTGATCCTATACGCTCTGTGGCGGAGGGCTTCGGCGACTCGATAGGGTCCTT
The DNA here is from genome assembly GCA_900491605.1 of Calamus simplicifolius. Lineage (NCBI taxonomy): Eukaryota > Viridiplantae > Streptophyta > Magnoliopsida > Arecales > Arecaceae > Calamus > Calamus simplicifolius. The sequence goes on from UESW01001477.1 coordinate 160,937, forward strand.
CCCAATTTGGCGATAGCTTGCCTCCTTTCGTTGGCCTCGATACCTCGGCCGCCTGAGAACCAGGTCCCCTGGTAGGAATGCTTTGGGGCGGACATGAGCGTTATAGTACCTGGCGGCTCTCTGGCGATAGGCAGCCATCGTGAGTCATGCCCGATCACGTACCTTCTCGATGAGGTCGAGGTTGGCCCGCAGTCGGCTCGGGTTATGTTGCTTGTTGTATGACTCCATTCAAGGACTCGGGATGTCGATCTCCACGGGGATGACAACCTTGGATCCGAATACGAGGCTGAAGGGGGCCTTCCCGATGGGAGCCCATGGCATTGTGTAATCGGCCCACAGCACATTAGGGAGCTCCTCCATGCATCTTCCTTTACAGTCATCTAGCTGCGTTCTGAGCCCTTGAAGGATGGTGTGGTTCGTCATCTCGGCTGCTTCGTTTGTTTGTGGGTGGCCGACTGGGGTGAACCGCTGGCAGATGCCCAACTCGGCGCAGAATCCTTTGAAGGGGGCGTTATCAAATTGCCGGTCGTTATCGGTGATGAGGGTGTGGGGTAGCTCAAAACGACAGATAATAGATTTTCATAAGAAGGATCTCACCTTGCTCTTGGTGATCTTTGCCAGTACTTCGGCCTCCACCCACTTGGTGAAGTGGTCGATGGCGAAAAGTAGGAACCTCTGCTGGCTGGAGGCCGGGGGAATGGTCCCAGAATGTCCATCCCCACTGAGCAAAGGGCCATGGGACCGCCAGAGGGCTCAACTGAGAGGTCGGCTATCACTGGATGTTGGCATGTCGTTGACAACTATCGCACCTTCAAACTAGTTCGGCGACGTCCTCCTTCATAGTGAGCCAGTAGTACCGCTGGCGCAGAGCCTTGTATGCGAGCGATCTACCCCCAGATGGCTCCCGCAGATGCCTTCGTGGATCTCGCAGAGGACGTAGTCAGCATCCGTAGGGCCAATGCACTTAAAGATTGGGTACGCGAAGGACCTTTGGTACAGCTGTCCGTTCAGTATTAGAAACTTGGGAGCTCGTCGTTTAAGTAGCTTGGCCTCTGTAGGGTCCTCAAAAAGAGTGTCGTCGGTGAGGTACCGAACGTAAGCGTCCATCCAGGTGGGCTCTTGGTTGATCGGCAAGGCTTCCTCAGCGGCCTCGATGCTCAAGACCTCTAGGTGCTCCACATACGTCCTTCCCAGGGCTCCGTCGATCGAGGTGGCCAGACGAGACAATGCGTCGGGTCTGGCGTTCTCACCCCTAGGGATGTAACTGACACTAAAATAAGTAAAAAGTGAGGTCTATGATTGGACCTTACTCAGATAGTGGGACATAATAGGATCTCGGGCCTCATACTCTCCAGCGATTTGTTCGAAGATGAGTTAGGAGTTAGTGAAGGCTTTGAGATGCTTTTCTCCGAGCTCCTTGGCTAGCTTCATTCCCGTCAACAAGGCTTTATATTTTGCTTGATTATTAGTGGCGGGAAAGAGGAATCAGAGGGCATACTCTATCGCCTCTTCCTCTGGGCTTGCCAGGATGAGACCGGCTCCACTTCTCCTGAAAGTTCGACGCGTCGTCCACGTGGAGGATCCAATCCTCCCCCTCTGCCTCAGTTGTCATGTCTGAGGGCATCGAGTGGGGCTCTTCTAGTTGCTCCTCGGTCCAGGTGCACTCGATCAGGAAGTTCGCCAGGACCTGGGGCTTTATGGCCGACCTCGGTCGAAACGATAGGTCATACTCTCCCAACTTGATGGCCCACTTCGTCAGTCGGCCAGAGATGTTAGGACGAGACAGAATTGCTCTAAGCAGCTGGTCCATGAGCACCACGATCGGGTGGGCTTGGAAGTAAGGCCTGAGACACTGAGCAGAGATGATCAGTGCGAAAATAATCTTTTCGGTTTTGGAATACCTGGCTTCTGCATCATGAATCACTTTGCTGGTGTAATAAATGGGCCTCTATGTTCCCTCTGCATCAACATGAACAAGTACAAAGCTGACCGCCTCGGGGGAAGCCGCGAGGTAGAGGAAGAGTTCATCTTCCTCCCTTGGCTTAGATAGCAACGACGGAGTTGATGGGAACTCTTTCAACTCCTCGAAGGCTTTCTGAAATTTTTCGGTCCACTCGAAGCCGTTGACCTTGCGCAGGGCCTTGAAGAAAGGCAGACATCTCTCCGCTGACTTGGACAGGAAGCGGCTCAGGGCAGCCATTCTCCCGGTCAGGCGCTGCACCTCCTTCTTGTTGGCTGGGGGTCTTATGTCGAGGATGGCATGGATTTTGTTGGGGTTTGCCTCGATCCCACGCTGGGTCACCAAGAACCCCAGGAACTTACCCGTTGTAACCCCGAAAGCACACTTGCGGGGGTTCAGCCTCATCTGATATCGGTGGAGGTTGCTGAAAGTCTCCGCCATGTCAGCAATATGATCGTCGGTGCATATACTTTTGGTCAGCATGTCATCCACGTATACCTTCATGTTGCGCCTGATCTGGTCCTCGAAGACCTTGTTTATCAGTCTTTGGTATGTGGCCCTTGCATTCTTCAATAGCCTTATCGTCTACCTTGTAATAGTAGACGCTCTTCTCGATCACGAATGAATTATGTTCGCGTAAATAATCTGCAAGTGCACAAAATCGTAATAAGTTAAGTAAAGTATTTTTAGAAAAGGATGTCGAACCCATAGAGATTAATTATGTTATTGAATACCGAAATTCATTAAATTAATTACTATTTGAAAAATCAAATATAAACGGAACGTTCTACTGTAAAATTATTTAATCTAAAAATTAACAAAGCGTAAAAATTTAAACGTGTAAAAATATGATGAGAATAAATCTAGAGCGATTGATTTCACCTAACAAATCCCACATAATTTATTCTTCTTAATTATTAAATTCTAATAATTTCAATGTTGATGATTAAAAATTTCTTAATTATTCAATATCTTCTCTCGAACGATATCAAAAATATCTCCAACTAATAACTCCATATCTCCATATGAATTAATTAATTAGAGACTCATTACGCACTTTGAATTTTCTAAAAATCACATTAATCGCGATAAAGTATCTCTACTTTCGCTTAATTAATGGTGTTTAATTCTAGATCTAAAACAATAAATCACTTCTCGGTCTCATTGTAGTTCAATTGATCAAACAATAAATTATAAGAATTAATCATAAGAAATAACACTTCTCGGTCTCATTGTAATTCAATTGATCAAACAATAAATTGTAAATATTAATCATAAGAATTAAACACTCAATCATAGAAATATTAAAAATAAATAACTAATAAAATAAATTATGTTCATTGATAGATTACATCAATGCTCTAGAAAAAGAAATTAGTTCATAATAAAAGCGAAAAGAAAACTAAAGAAACTTATGTTTTTCATTGAAAGTAATTGATGAAATGCGGCTCTCGCCTCTGTTGTTTATATCGAAAAACTCTAATAATCTCCAAGTCTCTCCATATCTATATCGGATGCAAACCGCTGCCTTCTTTTTATAGTTGAAAAGCTGATGCTATACCATATCAAATCCATATGATAATCATCTCCTCCTAAAAGTTCTCATTCGGATGAAAACGCCTTCCTTCCTTTAGCCGATGGATGAAGAAATTTGGCTAAACATCTTTATCCGGATGAAATATGCGTATTGTTGTTGAAAGCGCATTCAAAACCGCGTGTAGTCCTTTGGATAACGCCCGCTGCCAACTGTGAAGGAGTCCTGCGCGAAGGCTGTTCGTTGGAGAACGCCCTCGCATTTAGGAGTCCTCTTCGCGTGAAATCAAGCCAACCTGGCAACGAGTTGAAAATGCGTTGAGCCCCTGAGTATCCGTTGCCACCGCATGGAGTTTGGCTTCTATTTTATTTCCCCGTGCGTGAGATCTCGTGCGTGATGATTCACTTCCATGAAGCCTCTTCACGTTGATTCCCTTCACGTCATCTTCACGTGGACGTGGCTATTTGATTGACAGGATGTTCAGGGGAGGGATATTTGGAGAGGCATGCCAGTATTACGAAGAAATGTTGGAAAGGAATGTTGCACCAGATTGTATATGTTATAACACTGATCAAGGGTCTTTGTGATGCTGGCCTTTTGGACAGAGCTCGTTCCTTGAGGTTAGAGATTTCACAGCATGATCGGTTCCCTGACTCCGCCACCTATACCATCATGATCTGTGGATTATGCAAGGAAGGACTTGTTCATGAGGCATAGCAGATATTTGATGAGATTGGGAAGCTTGGGTGTGTGCCAACTGTTATGACGTTTAATGCTCTCATCAATGGGCTTTGTAAATGTCACGCTCCAGACCCAAAAATTTGAGTTAGGGTGACAACCTGCCGCATGCCAGGCATGCAAGGCGTCTTGAACTTATCACATAAATCAATATAAAGCAAATTTCATATCCATGATTTATTACAAACCAGAATTATCTGTCTTGGGCTATCTGCCCTACACATAAACAAATCTGAACTAAATCAATATAATAAAACTAAGTCTTCTTAATAGAAACTCCTTCTATCTCAATTATCCATCTTCATTCCTGAGGCTCTGAAAAACATTATGAGAATTTTGTGAGCTCACACTCAATAAGTAAGCCTAATATAATTTCAAAATTTCATTTATCAGGCTATCATTAGGTTCATGTCATCAGATCAATTAGTTTGAAACTTAATTCAATAACCATTACATTGTTTATACTGTCATCATTTTTCTTTATGTGTCCCACGGCCCTACAATATACATCATGTGTAGCCCTCTTAAATATCTCCTAAGAGAAAGGGTCCTGGTACCAGTATCTGTCATCTGTCATGTGATAATCTGTCATGTGATAATGTAAAAATCTGTCATGTGAGAATCTGTCATGTGATAATCTGTCATATGATAATCTGTTATGTGAGAACCGCGGCGACACATAAAGTTTTACTGTCATTATCATAATTACATATAGTAACAATATGATTTTGGCAAAATATAATTACATTTAACTGTAATTTCATAGTTTATAAATTAAATAATTATAAAATTATAATACTTGACTTACTTACCATAGTACTTGATAACCCAGCTAATTGGACTCCTGGAACCTACAGAATCATTTTTTATTATTAAATTTCTAAAATCTGAATTATAAAATAATTCTTAAACTCTACCCAAACCACTTCACGGGCCCAACTTTAGGCTTGAATATCTCTCAATGTATACACCCAAATAGGGAAATAAAATTATTCCCAGAAACTAGAATCAATCCTGATTCGGGCCATATATTCACTTTGCCATTCTCGGCCCGATACAGGGCTCAAAATGCTGCTCAAACTGGGCTCAGAGACGGCCCAACAAGGCCCAAAAATCGGACGGCCCAACGGCCCATTACTTATTAACCCAGCTCCTCTGTTTCAAAAGAAACAGAGGAGCTGAGATTCGCACCGGCGGCCAAGGCCGCCGCCGGCCAAATTGAAGGCGGTCCGGCCGCCGTTGGCCGGACCGTGGCCGGCCGCCGCCACGGCCAGCCTCCCCCATGCTTCTCTCTCTCATCAATTTCAATCTAATTACATCTTCTCTTTTCTCATCGCGGCGGCTCGAAATCATGCCGCGACCTTGCCGGCCAATCCGAGCGGTCCGGCCTCCGGTGGCCGGGCCAGAGCCGGCCACCGCCGTGGCCGGCCTCCCCTCTCTTTCTCTCTCCTAATTTCTCTCTTCTCTCTCACTGTCATCCGTGGCTTAAGGATTACGCCGGCGGCACGGTCGGCCACCATGGCCGGCCGGACCTCCACCGGACGCATGCCCGGCGCCGGTGGAGGTCTCCGACCAAGGCCCAGGCCCGGCGAGGCGGCGAGCACACCGCCAGGCCCGAACCAAGGATCGGACCGGCGGTAGCTCTTTCCCAGATCATCTCTTTCTCCCTCCTCCGCCCTCTTCTCTCTCTCATTGTCTCTTCGGCACCCCACCGGACGCCGCCCCCGGTGCCGGTGGGGTTGTCGGCCGGGGCTCAGGCCCGCGAGGCGGCGGGCATGCCATCGGGCCTGAACCAATGCCGGCGCACAGTGGAAGGGGAGGGAGCTGGGTTCTGTAACCCGGCTCCTCCCTCTTCTCCGTTGTTTTTTTTTAACTTTCTCTCTCTCAATCCTTCTCTCTCTCATGCATGGAACAGGGGACTTACCAAGGCAGGCGCGCTGGGAAGAAACGTCCGCACGAGGAGATGATGAGAAGGGGGCGTCCACGTATGATGGAAGGAGGGTTCTACATCATCTTTTATAGGCATTGCAGAGTCCCCAAATCAAGGGACTCTGTAATTAGATATACTTGAATTTCAAATATCTAGAGTCTATCATTTGATCTCGTGATAACTCTCACGAGCAATTAAGATACTTGGAATTCAAATATCTGGAGTCTATCATTGACCTCGTGATAACTCTCACGAGCAATTAAATATACTGAATCAAATATCTCTCATCTGATCATCTGCCTCGTGATAACTCTCACGAGCAGAAATCTAGGGGATTACATTCTCCCTCCTTATAAAAATTTCGGCCTCGAAATTGATAACTTTTATTAGAGAAATTAAAGGTCCAAATTTCTGTCCCAAGGACTAACAATCAACTAAAGCTAACAGTTTTCAATCATTAACTATTTTAAGATACAAATAGTCGTGGATACTTTTCTTTCATTTCTTCCTCCAGTTCCCAAGTAGCCTCTCTTTCAGAATGATTATTCCATTGCACCTTGACATAGGGAATGGTACGCCGTCTTAGAAATCTTGCGGTCTACGATACGCAAAGGATGCTCCTCATATGATAAATCTTTCTTCAACTGTATAGGCTCATATGCTATGACATGGCTGGGGTCAGAGATATACTTCCTCAGCATAGATACATGAAAAACATTGTGTACCCCAGATAGAATCGGAGGCAGTGCCAGGCTGTAAGCAACCTCTCCAACTCTACTCAAGATCTCAAAAGGTCCAATATAACGTGGACTCAGCTTTCCTTTAATCCCAAATCTCATCACATCTTTGGTTGGTGATACCCTTAAGAAGACATGATCCCCAACCTGGAATTCCAATTCCCTTCTTCTGACATCAGCATAGCTCTTTTGCCTGCTCTGAGCTGTACGAAGACGCTCCCTGATCAAATGCACCTTATCTACTGTTTGCTGAATCAGCTCAGGGCCTAGCAACTTCCTTTCCCCCACGTCATCCCAACATATAGGAGATCTGCACCTCCTACCATACAGAGCTTCAAATGGAGCCATCTGGATGCTGGCTTGGTAACTATTATTATATGCAAACTCCACCAAAGGTAAGTGGTTATCCCAAGCTCCACCCAAGTCCATCACACAGGCTCGCAACATGTCCTCCAAATCTGTATGGTCCTCTCTGATTGTCCATCTGACTGGGGATGATAGGCTGTACTGAAGTTTAGTTTGGTTCCCATGGCCTTATGAAGGCTCTTCCAAAACTGGGACACAAACCTGGTATCTCTATCTGATACAATAGATACCGGAACACCATGGAGTCTCACGATCTGTTCAATATACAAATTAGCCAATCTTTCACTAGAGACCCCAACTCTGAAAGGTAGGAAATGAGCTGATTTTGTTAGTCTGTCCACAATGACCCAAACTGCATCGTTGCTCTTAGGAGTTTTGGGCAGACCAGTCACAAAGTCCATTGTAATCTTTTCCCATTTCCACTGTGGAATCATCAGAGACTGAAGAGGTCCTGCAGGCCTTTGATGCTCGGCTTTCACTTGCTGACACACCAAGCACTTGGCCACATACTGAGCAATCTCCCTCTTCATGCCTTTCCACCAAAAATTTTCCTTTAAGTCTCTGTACATCTTAGTGCCACCTGGATGCACAGTATAGGGAGAGTAGTGAGCCTCTTTCAAAATTTCAGCCTTTAGCTCTTCACTGTTTGGCACACAAAGTCTTCCTTCAAATTTCAGGGATCCATCTTCCATTATATAAAATTCATTCTGAACTCCTGATTGTACCACTTCTTTAATCCTTTGTAGATCTGGATCTTCCATCTGGAGGACTTGATTCTGTCAACTAAGGTCGGCTGGAGTACAAGTGCTGCAATAAGTCCATCAGACTGCTGTACTCTCAGACCAACCTCCCACTTCTCCAGATCTCTCAATACGTGAGGCTGGGAGGTAATCATAGCAGCTAACTCAGAAGAGGATTTTCTGCTCAAGGCATCAGCTACTACATTGGCCTTCCCAGGATGATACTGTAGATTCAGGTCATAATCCTTCAATAGTTCCAACCACCTCCTCTGCCTTAAATTCAGCTCCTTCTGTGTGAAATGTATTTTAAACTCTTATGATCTGTATACACATCACATGACACTCCATATAGATAATGCCGTCATGAGTAGGATATTTTGCTCATAAGGTTTCAGTTGTCTGGAGGCATAAGCTATCACTCTTTCATTCTGCATCAAAACACATCCCAATCCTTTTCGAGAGGCATCAGTGTATATAGTAAACCTTCAGATCCCGTTGGAAGAACAAGAATGGGAGCTGACACCAGGCGCTGCTTTAACTCCTGGAAACTTTCCTCACACTCCACTGTCCAGTCAAACTTCACTCGCTTTTGGGTTAAGCGAGTTAGGGGTAGAGCAATGCGAGAAAAATTCTCCACAAATTTTCGGTAATACCCGGCTAATCCCAAGAAGCTTCTGACTTCTGCCACATTGGTAGGTCGGCTCCAGTTAGTGATAGCTTCAATCTTTTTCGGGTCCACAGATACACCATCTTTAGAGATTATATGACCCAAGAAAGATACTTGATCCAACCAAAATTCACACTTCTTCAGCTTGGCATAAAGCTTCTTCTCTTGCAGAATCTGTAGCACAATTCTCAGGTGGTCCTCATGCTCCTTATGGCTCTTGGAATATATCAGAATATCATCAATGAAAACCACCACAAACTGATCCAGATATGGTTTAAAAATTCTGTTCATTAAGTCCATGAATGCTGCTGGGGCATTAGTTAACCCAAACGGCATCACAAGAACTCATAGTGGCCATATCTGGTTCTAAATGCTGTCTTTGGTACATCCCTTCTTTGACTTTAAGCTGATGGTACCCGGACCTAAGATCAATCTTTGAGAATATCCGGGCTCCTTGAAGTTGATCAAACAAGTCGTCAATCCTTGGCAGAGGATACTTATTTCGCACTGTTACTTTATTGATTCCCCGGTAATCAATGCAGAGTCGGAGACTGCCATCCTTCTTCTTAACAAATAGACTGGAGCACCCCAAGGGAAGCACTGGGTCTAATAAATCCTCGATTAGGAGCTCTTGCAGTTGATCCTTCAGTTCTTTTAGCTCAGCCGGGGCCATACGGTAAGGGGCCTTTGATATAGGCCCAGTTCCAGGAACTAGATCAATAGAGAACTCGACTTCCCGATCAGGAGGTAAATTAGTCAAATCCTCAGGGAAGACATCTGGAAATTCTCGAGCTATGGGAATATCCTCCAACTTGGTCTCTTCTTGCTGAAGGTCCTTGACTACAGCAAGAAATCCTTGACCACCACTCATCAAATACTTTTCAGCCTGCATCGCTGATATGAACACTGAGGCTAGGTGATTATGACCACCAATAAAACTGAATTCAGGCTGGCTTGGAATTTTGAAGTTGACAGTCTTCCTGAAGCAGTCTACTGAAGCATGATTGGAAGCCAACCAATCCATTCCAAGGATAACATCGAAAAACTTTAGTGGAAGGACAATGAGATCAGCATTCAACCTCCTATTCTCAAGATAATTGGGCAAGATTTGCATACTGTGTCAACTTTCATAACATCTCCATTTGGAAGCGCAATATGCAGCTCTTGCTCTAGAGGAATAGGTGTCAATGATGCATTCTTGTCAAGATAGATATCAGATATGAAAGAATGCGTAGCACCCGGTCAATTAAAGTTTGAGCGTAAGCAGTACCTACTTTAATCATTCCTGTCATAAGTGTAATTTGTTTTAACATTAAGGATTGCACCTACTGTTAATTAACTGTCAATGCATTGCACTAGATAAGACTGTAATACTAGATATAACATTAAAGGGTATACCTGTCACCACAGAATTAGATGCGGCAGCGTCCTGCTGAGTGAGGTTGAAGACCCGTCCCTGGGTCCTCGGTGGCTGCTGCTGCTGTTGCTGGCTCGTTCCTTGACTTGAAGAAGGCTGATGATCCTTCCGAAAGGGACATGTAGCAATCTTGTGATCAGTTTTCCACAACAAAGCAGGCACCAGTCACCTTGCGGCAAGGCTTCCCAGGGTGGGAGTTACCACAATGAATGCAACGAGTTTCCTTATTCTGTGGTTTAGCTGGAGCCTGATGTGCACCCTTCTTCTTGGCCTGAGCAGAGGGTTGACCAAAGTAGGCCCTTTTCTCTTCTTCCACAGCTCCCAATCCTTTTGAACAGCATTCATATCCCTCTCAATCACCAAGGCCTTATTCACTACAGCACTGAAAGTGAGGAGCTCAAATGCATTGACGCTTGCCTCAGTCTGGGTCGCAGTCCCTCAGTGAATCTGGTGACCTTGGCTATTTCATTGGTCACAATATTTGGAGCAAAACGGGCCAACCTGGTGAATTCGGCTTCATACTGGGCCACAGAAAGATCCTTTTGCTCCAACTTGATAAACTCTGATTCCATCTGTCTCTGTACACTCCTGGGGAAGTATTTGTCGAAGAATCTCTCTAAACTCTCCCCAGGAAATAATCTGTCCATTCCGACGCTGCTCCTCGACTAACCACCAATCATAGGCTTCTCCCTGGAGAAGATAGGTGGCAAATCTGATCCGCTCCATATCCTGACTACCATGGGCCATAAAAGCCTTCTCCATGTTCGCACCCACCGCTCAGCATCAACAGGGTTGGTGGATCCAGAGAAAGGGGCAGGGGCAAATTTCTTGAAGTCTGCAAAGCTGCGGCCAATCCCTACCCAGGATTGAGATGGAGTAGGCTGGGTCTGTGGAGTAGTAGGGTCAGGCTGAGTCTGTGGAATAGGAGGGGCAGGCTGTGTCTGCGGAGCAGTGTGAGTAGGCTGAGCGGACAAAGCCTGCAGAATCTGGTGCTGCAAGTCCCGCATCGACTGCACCATACCCGAGAGAACCTGAAGCATCTCGGTCTGGGGTTGCTGCTGATCAGTCCCGACTGAATTAGGAGGGGCAACAGCTTCGGTGGCTTCCAGACCTCCTGGTTGGCCAGCATTACCAACCTGGGAACTCTCATCATTTTGTCGACTTCTAGTGCGACGTGCCATTCTTATCTCCTGATAAATTAGTTGTAATTAATATCACTGTAAACATTAATTGTTAGGCTTTCAAAGCATAATTTCTGAGATTCCTTTAAATTTATAATTGTCTCTATGTCACTCTAGTGTTTTGCCTAAAGTGTCATCATGTATATGTCCCTAATGTCATAACTAGGCTCTGATACCACTAAAGCTGTCACACCCAGACCCAAAAATTTGAGCTAGGGTGACAACCCGCCGCATGCCAGGCATGCAAGGCATCTTGAACTTATCACATAAATCAATATAAAGCAAATTCCATATCCATGATTTATTACAAACCAGAATTATCTGTCTTGGGCTATCTGCCCTACACAACAAATCTGAACTAAATCAAATAATAAAACTAAGTCTTCTTAATAGAAACTCCTTCTATCTCAATTATCCATCTTCATTCCTGAGGCTCTGAAAAACATTATGAGAATTTTGTGAGCTCACACTCAATAAGTAAGCCTAATATAATTTCAAAATTTTATTTATCAGGCTATCATTAGGTTCATGTCATCAGATCAATTAGTTTGAAACTTAATTCAATAACATTACATTGTTTATACTGTCATCATTTTTCTTTATGTGTCCCACGGCCCTACAATACACATCATGTGTAGCCCTCTTAAATATCCCCTAAGAGGAAGGGTCCTGGTACCAGTATCTCTCATCTGTCATGTGATAATCTGTCATGTGATAATGTAAATCTGTCATGTGATAATCTGTCATGTGAGAATCTGTCATGTGATAATCTGTCATGTGAGAACCGCGGCGACACATAAAGTTTTACTGTCATTATCATAATTACATATAGTAACAATATGATTTTGCAAAACATAATTACATTTAACTGTAATTTCACAGTTTACAAATTAAATAATTTATAAAATTATAATACTTGACTTACTTACCACAGTACTTGATAACCCAGCTAATTGGACTCCTGGGAACCTACAGAATCATTTTTCATTATTAAATTTCTAAAATCTGAATTATAAAATAATTCTTAAACTCTACCCAAACCACTTCACGGGCCCAACTTTGGGCTTGAATATCTCTCAATGTATACACCCAAATAGGAAAATAAAATTATTCCCAGAAACTAGAATCAATCCTGATTCGGGCCATATATTACTTTGCCATTCTCGGCCCGATACAGGGCCAAAATGCTGCTCAAACTGGGCTCAGAGACGGCCCAACAAGCCCAAAAATCGGACGGCCCAACGGCCCATTACTTCTTATTAACCCAGCTCCTCTGTTTCAAAAGAAACAGAGGAGCTGAGATTCGCGCCGGCGGCCAGGGCCGCCGCCGGCCAAATTGAAGGCGGTCCGGCCGCCGTTGGCCAGACCGTGGCCGGCCGCCGCCACGGCCAGCCTCCCCCACGCTCTCTCTCATCAATTTCAATCTAATTACATCTTCTCTTTGTCTCATCGCGGCGGCTCGAAATCACGCCAGCGACCTTGTCGGCCCAATCTGGGGCGGTCCGGCCTCCGGTGGCTGGGCCAGAGCCGGCCACCGCCGTGGCCGGCCTCCCCTCTTTCTCTCTCCCTAATTTCTCTCTTCTCTCTCACTGTCATCCGTGGCTTAAGGATTACGCCGGCGGCACGGCCGGCCACCATGGCCGGCCGGACCTCCACCGGACGCATGCCCGGCGCCGGTGGAGGTCTCCGACCAAGGCCCAGGCCCGGCGAGGCGGCGAGCACACCGCCGGGCCCGAACCAAGGATCGGACCGGCGGTAGCTCTTTCCCAGATCATCTCTTTCTCCCTCCTTCGCCCTCTTCTCTCTCTCATTGTTCTCCGGCACCCCACCGGACGCCGCCCCCGGTGCCGGTGGGATTGTCGGCCGGGGCTCAGGCCCGACGAGGCGGCGGGCACGCCGCCGGGCCTGAACCAGTGCCGGCGCACAGTGGAAGGGGAGGGAGCTGGGTTCTGTAACCCGGCTCCTTCCTCTTCTCCGTTGTTTTTTTTTTTTTTACTTTCTCTCTCTCAATCCTTCTCTCTCTCATGCATGAACAGGAGACTTACTAGAGGCAGGCGCGCTGGGGAAGAAACGTCCGCACGAGGAGATGATGAGAAGGGGGCGTCCACGTATGATGGAAGGAGGGTTCTACATCATCTTTTATAGGCATTGCAGAGTCCCCAAATCAAGGGACTCTGTAATTAGATATACTTGAAATTCAAATATCTAGAGTCTATCATCTGATCTCGTGATAACTCTCACGAGCAATTAAGATATACTTGGAATTCAAATATCTGGAGTCTATCATCTGACCTCGTGATAACTCTCACGAGCAATTAAGATATACTGGGAATCAAATATCTAGAGTCTATCATCTGATCATCTGATTCAAATATCTCGTGATAACTCTCATGAGCAGGTGAGAAATCTAGGGGATTACAGTAAAGCTGGGAGGCTGGAAGAAGCTCGCATTCTTTTCTATAAGATGGAAATGGGAAGGAATCCTTCTATGTTTCTTAGACTCTCGCAAGGTGCCCATCGGGTTCATGATAGCAGCAGTCTCCATAAATTGGTTGGGGAGTTATGCCAGTCTGGGCTTGTACTTAAAGCATATAAGCTTCTCCGAGATATCATTGAAAGTGGAGTTGTACCTGATGTTGTTACATATAACACACTGATCAATGGCTTATGTAAGGCAGGGAATCCTGATGGGGTGCCAAAGCTCTTTAAAATATTTAACATCCTCATGAAGTTCAACGTTGATGCCACTCCTCCCCAGTTGTGTACTTCTCATCAATTGCCTCTGCCTTGGATGTTATGCTTCATGCATTAAGAAAAGGTTTCTTTTTTATGCAACTTGCTGGATACAATATGGATGCATATCTTCTAGCATCTGCAAAAGGCTGTAAGAAGTCTGTGGCTTCTAAATGGGAGGATGATGCACGTCCGCTTTCCTTTCGTGTCTCACAAAGCTCTTACGCTGTACTGGCTGGATTGGATCACACATTCCCATGCATGGTGAGAGTAAATAACTAAAGCAAGATAAAATGAAAAGTAAATAAAAATAAATAAATATAACTTAAAATAAATTAAAATCTAGCTAATGTCGTTATGAAAGTATATGAATTAAATGATCAGATTTAAGTTTATCAAAGTAGCCTTCTCATCCGTCGGGTCCATCCTGATTTAATGGTACCCTGAGAAGGCATCCATGAAGCTGAGGGTCTCGTGGCTAGACGTGGCATCCATCAATTAGTCGATCCTGGGCAACGGGAAGCTATCATTGGGGCACGCCTTGTTAAGGTCGGTGAAGTCGACGCACATCCTTCAGCTCCCACTGGCCTTGTGGACCATCACTACGTTGGCTAGCCAGTCTGGATAATGCACCTCTCGGATGTGGCCGACAGCGATTAGCTTGCGGACCTTCTCGTCAATGGCCTTCTGTCGCTCGGGGGCGAAGCTCCTCTTCTTCTGCCAGATTGGTCGGCACCCAGGATTGATGTTGAGTTTGTAAGTGATTACCTCTATCGGTATGCCTAGCATGTCAAACGCCGATCAAGCGAAGACGTCCGAATTGGTCCGCAGGAAGGCGACAAGTTGGTCTCGCACCTCCTCGAAGAGAAGAGCCCTAACTTGGACCATCCTTACCAGATCCTTCCCCAGTGGGAAGGTCAATAAATGCTCGGCCGGCTCCCTCGTTCTCTTCGAATCTCTGGGATCAAGTGACTCAGGCAACGGCGGAGCAATCACCCCTTGAGGGCTGGGAGTTGTACGATAACAGAGCGGCACTGGATTTCGCTCCCTGTGCATCTCCCCGATTCCCCTACTGGTGGGAAATCTAACAAGCATCCTCTTGGTGGAGATGACGACATCTAAGAGGTTCAGACCGGATCTTCCGAGGATGGCGTTGTAGGTCAAGGGAACTCAGATGATCAGGAACTTCATGAAGGCCGTACTCTGGCACGACAACATCCCAGCTGTGACCGAAAGAGTGATCTCTTCCTCTACCCTCACAAAGTCTTCAGTGAAGCCCATTAGGGGTGTGGTCACAGGCCGAAGGGAGCCGAAGGACAAGTTCATCCGAACAAAAGCATCGTAACTGAGAATATCGACCGAACTTCCACTGTCAACCAAAATTCTCTTTATAGGATTTTTTGTGATCATGGACATGATGACACTATCATCACTATTATTAACTACCCCTTTAGGTCCCCTTTAGAAAAAAATTTACAGAATCTACCCCCTTATCCTCCCGTGGCCTTTTGGAAGTACCGCCTACCCTCCAGAAAATCATGGACACGGTCTTCTTAGTCGAAGCGTTGTCAATGCCGGCCTGGGTAGTTGGAAGCGCTGACGGACCCGGCACAGCTAGGTTCCCCTCTGGACAAACTTTTCCAGGTGGTTGCGCTGGATGAGGTCCTCGATCACCTTCTTCAGCTGGCGGCAGTCTTCTGTATCATGGACGTGATCCTGGTGGAAATGGCAGTAAAGGTTTTTGTTGCGGGGGGCTCCTGGCTTCAAGAGAGGAGGGCGCTGAAGATACGACTTGCCCTTAATTTCCATCAGAATATGGGATATCGGGGCGAGCAGGGGGTAAAGGGCCCCTCTCTAGGAGCGAGGATCTATGGTCGGTTGTCCGATCGGTGAGGAGGCTCAGGCCTCCTAGGTCGAGCCTTAACGGGCTCAGGACGGGCCTGCTTCTTGCTGGGCCCTCCATCAGCCTCCCTCCGGGAAGAATTCGCCTCGTCAGCATGGATGTACTTCTGCGCACGGCTCAAGAACTTGGCGTAGGAACCCAAGGGTTTCTTGTCGAGGGAGTAAGCGAAGCAGGAAGGGCGGAGCCCTCGCTTCAAGGCCAGAGTGGCCACATAGTCTTCAAGGTTGTAGACTTCGAGCGCGGCCTCCTTGAATCGGGTCATGAAATCCCTCAACGACTCGCTGCTCCTCTGCTGAACGGCAAACAAGCTATCGGCCACTCGCGGGATCTTCCGGCACGCATCGAAGTGCGCTAGGAAGGCTCTCTCCAGATGCCAAAAGGAGTTGATGCTGCGCAACGGCAAGCGGGAGTACTAGATGCGCGCAGCCTTCCGAAGGGTGGCAGGGAAGCGATGCAAAGGAGGGAGTCGGTCGCCCTTTGGACCTGCATAAGGACCTTATAGCTCTCCAGATGATCCAGAGGGTCAGTGGTGCCGTCGTAGGGGTCCAATTGGGGCAGGCGGGAGCGGTTTGAAATCGGCTCCTCCATGATATAGCGAGATAGTGGGGGGTGGCTGTCATAGTTCGCCTTTGGTGGGTTGGTGATTCTGCGGCTGAGCTTTTTCAGCCATTGGTTGTACTCATATAGTCATCACTTGGCCCGATGGGCAATCCGACCGTCGAAGGATCCCTCCCGGGAAGATTCCGAAGACGGGGAAGGGTGATGCCGATGATGATGCCCCCGCTCGGTTTCCTTCCCGTGCCGCCGCTTAGAGGAAGTGCTAGCATGGCGGGAAGGAGACCGAGGCCTCTTGGAGGCCTTCCGGTGGTGATGTCTGGACGAGGCACGATGGCGGCGGGCCTCCTGTAGAGGGGATCTCCTGCGGGTAGACTGTTGACTGGGTTGAACCATCCCCACGCCCGGCGAGGGTGGCCTTCGGTGCTGCTGCGTGGCTGCTGGCTATTGTTGCAGCTCCTGGACCACCGCCACAAGTGATTAGACTTGCATGGTAAGGGCGGCGATTCGATCATCCTGAGGCGATGGTAAAGGCTGTGTAGGAACATTGGCCTGGAGAGTTGGGAGACCGGTCTTCGGCTGCTCAACTCCTTGGCGATGACCCCTAGCATGGCTGATGGAAATCTCCTGGGTACATGTCATCACCATCTTCTTGTTTTCTCCGGGAAAGGAAAGCCTGTAGCTGGCTGGTTCGAAGCTTTCTACCTCTCTCCTCCCTTTTTGGTGCGCCAATCTGTTGCCGCCAAGTCATGTTTCTCGAACGTCGGGTAGCGGAGAGGATCTGAAGGACGATGAAGATAGTTCGGGAATCTCCTAATGCCTCCTCCTCGACGGAATTCCTGCAAGAAAGCCTCCGGGGACTGATTGCACCGGTAGGGACCCTCCGACGCTCAAGTGAGCAACTTGGGAAACAGTGATGAATAGTGGACTAAAAGACTTTAGCCAGAAAAACTTGAAGTTCAGATCTCTTCTCTTATTATGAGCGAAGGTTCTTATATCTGTCCGGAAGTCCCCTTTACGGGTGCTTTTGGAAGGTTGTGGATTCTGAGACGTTATTGTCTGGTAGCAGACAATGGCAAGATTGACAGGAACAGGCTGCAACCACCCCTGAGCTCGTCAGGGATAGCCTTGCCTATCAGCCTTCTGCCAAGCACGATGCCACATGTAGTAGGTGGGCTGGGTCACGTCAGATGTGCGTCGTAATTGGCAGTAGCCACGCACAGTTGCAGGCGGTTAGTGGGCCACGTGGCGGTTGCAGTGGTCCAAGGCCGAAGGGGAACTTTAGAGTCTGAGGCGAGGGGGACCTTGGAGTCCGAGGCTGAGAGGGACCTGGAGTCCGAGGTTGAGGGTGACCCTGAAGTTCGAGGCTGAGGGGGACCCTGGAGTCCGAGGCCGAGGGGGACTTGGAAGTCCGAGGCTGAGGGGACTCGGAGTCCGAGGCCGGGGTTCTGTCAGTTATCTAATCCGTTAGCCCTAACGTGGCTTCATCAGCCACAACACATACATTACTCACAAACTTTAAACACCCTGCATAGAAGTGCTTGAGCTTGGCTGGAAGTAGGGAGCACCTTGATCACAGGAATGGTCATGATTGGAGTTTAATTGGACTCCTTTTCAGAATAGAGCCCCTCTGGCTTCTTGGAACCTTTCGCCTCATCTTTTTCTTTTCTTATTCAGTTGAAATGAGTGATGTGGCAATGGCATTGAATTATTCTCCATAAAGCTGACTTCCTGAGGATCATTAAGTGAGCTGCTGGGGAACACGCTTTGCAAGAATAGCCTACCCAATAAAATTTGGGATATGATTTTTCTTAATTAGAGGATTTGTTACTTTTATCACTTCCTACATGTAAAATACCTTTATTTCAGCAGGGACCAACAAAAGGAATCCTTATTGGAACCTTTTTTTTTTAAAGATAGCAATAGGCCTACGATCCTTGTTGGAACTTAACAGCATGAAGATTAATTTTTGTCTAGTTTACTACAGTTGTTTTATTTAACTTAAAAGCATGTTATCTTATGTGTCACAAAACATAAATGTATGAAAATTGCACAGACAGAAGAAAAAATTGCTATAGTATTTAAATTGGGTCATTGGTGTTGGACCGTGAAGTTTCATGCGCATGAACTTTATCATTATTATAACTGAGGTAGTTAATGCTCATGGGCTGGGAGTCCAGGATAGCTCTGTAGGAGGGAGTTTCATATAGGTTTCTTAGCCATAGGCGTTCACTAGTCTTCTAGATAAGGTGTGGACATCTTCTTCCTCGGATTAAGTTTAGATCCATAAATTGTGCATGGAGATTCTAGCAAATAGCTGTCATGCTAAGCTCACTTGTTATCAGTGTGGACCCGCATACTTAGAGTTTTTTCATAGTTTTGTTTTATGGGATTGAG
Organism: Calamus simplicifolius; assembly: GCA_900491605.1. Taxonomy (NCBI): domain Eukaryota; kingdom Viridiplantae; phylum Streptophyta; class Magnoliopsida; order Arecales; family Arecaceae; genus Calamus; species Calamus simplicifolius. Next base: position 179,795 of record UESW01001477.1, read on the forward strand.
TAGCCAATGCTAGTGATTCTCTTGTTTCCAAGAGCACGTAATAATTAATCAGCTACACAATTATCCATGATAGTTCTTGTTTAAATTTTTGGGTTCTGTTAAATTTTTAATGCACTTGACCGAATCTCATAATCATCAGTAACAACTATCTGATGGATTTGCGCAGACATCTTTGCAACCAAGTATCTAGTTCATAATACTGAAGCAACAGAAAAAGAGATTAATCAGCAAACAGCTTAAACTCCTTATTGATAAGGGGAGAATGTGGTGGAATTACATTTAGGTTAATCAGCAAACGGCTTAAACTCCTTATTGATAAGTGGAGAATGTGGGATTACATTTAGCAGAATTTTTTGGAGTGATGAGATGCCTTTGAATATCTTAGCATTTGTCAAAATTGGTCAGAGATTGTCTATTTCATAAATTTTTAATAGAAATCGTAACCAAAAAGTTTTATTGGTTTCACGCACTGACTGATGGCAGCATGTCTGATTTTATAAATTCTCCTCTGTCAGACTCAAGAGCTTCATATATCTCTACTTTGGTGCCAAGAACTAATGGTTATGAGCTCCCCAATTTTGTCCTTTCTTTTTTTTATGCGCTTCAGTGTTCTAGACAGGGGAATTATGTCCGACTATTTTTATGAGGGATGAGGTTTTCATTGTGGTTCATTTACTTTGATTGCGGCTGCCATCCGCAGATGGGTGGCTTGCATGTGTTATATAGTTCAGAATGCAATGTTATAGTCCACTAAGGGAGTATACATATAATTAATTGCTCCATATGATCTGTATAGTCTTTAAGCAGAAGTGATTTTGATGCAGCTACAGCAAATTAAGCAAAAGGATGGCCAGTGGGAAAGGCTTCCCGCCCCTTTTCGTTTATCATTGCTTGATTTTTGTGACATATAAAGCTCTGCAGTCTGGATACGAAATCCATTTTGGTGGTGGTGTATTCCATTTAAATGTTCTTGTTGATTTCATCACCAGATACAACCATGTATTTTTTCTAATATTAACTCAACACGAATATCATAGTATTGTGTATATCAATATTGACTTTTCGTGGTGAAAAGTAGGAAGAAAACACATTGCTTGGATGTAAATTGAATTTATAATTATCTTATACAACTACCATCAGTAATGCTCAAAATATCAAAGTGTTAAACCTTATACACAAAGGTGGGTAAAGTATATGTTGTATCATGTGTCGTATCGACAAAGGATTTTGGTTTAAAAAAAGTCTTGCTGCACCGTCCTTCGATGCAGCAAGCGCGCATCGATTGTACGGATTGACTGTCCATGCATACCGTTATGCATGCAGTATACGACAAGATTTATTGGGCCTCAGTATGCGTGGCAGCACGTGGACGGCCAATCCACGTGACCGGTGCACAAAAGGGCGGTGCAGCAAAACTTTTTCTTTTGACTACTAGGCTGTGACACAGGACATCTGTCCCTACCTCCAGATTAGTTTTGTTGGCTTTTCTTATATATTTTTGTGAGAATTTCTGCAGAAAATGGATATGAGTAGCTCCTACCTTCTCCCTCAACTCGATCCCACCTTAAAATGGTGGAAAACGAGCTAAGAAACACATTAAACCCTTATTCCAAGAGATACCAAGCTGTACTGCTCAGTTTGGTCCATTTAGGGGCCTAAACAGATAGTTTAGACCTAGGTTGGTTGAATCCGGTGTGTACTAGACACTTCTCCCATGGCTCCTTGCCTCCATGGGGCTGGTACAGAGCATTATAATTTACAAACCTGACTACCAAGTTGCTTGACTGCCCATTCAACAATGCAAGTCAGTCAGTATATAACTGTTGAAAAATAGTTGTCCTCCATTTGAGAGGTGGATTACTGAAACAAAATTGAGAGCCATTTGAGCTCAACTATCACAATGCATGTGTGAATTGCAGAGTTATTTTTAATCTGACAAAGAACACATCTGGATGCCATCAACAAGAAGAGAGCTTTTGGAAAAGCATAGCGTGCAGCCAACAAACATGGATCCTATACTTGGGCTAGCTGTGTGAGTCCTTGATCACCCATGGTTGCCTTGGGATAAATATTTATAAACAAGGAGTCTGTCTCATTTTTTAATCTCGAATCCATTCAGGTTCCTTGCAGTCTTCCTTTGCACCTGAACAGAAAAGAATCTCTTCCATCAATGCGTCTGCCGCATGGCATGTGTGACGGTCTAGACCCTTTCCCAGCCCAAAAATTGTGCACATGAGCATGGAAAAGGATGCGAGCTGGATGGCAGCTGAATTTTGCTCTTGTGATGGCTCGTGGCCGTACCTTCTTGGTTGGAAGATTTTCGCTGCTTTGCGACGTCGAATAGAATCAAGCATCTTTAATCCACAACGAGCGGACCTCAGGCGATGACCCAGAGACCAGCAACGAGATGATTCAGTGCACCCACTTTTCCACCATATCTCAATCGTGGATGGGGTCATATTATGGTGGCTAGGCCAAGTCTCATTGCAAATTAAACAATTTTCGAAGTAACCTTATCCAAGACAGCCATCCATGTCTGCTTGCCATCTTGCTTCATCCAAGTGCAGGAGGAAAGCAACAATATGTATCTGCTCGGTGCATGGTGCATCAATTGTAACAAAAGCAAGGCTGCATTAATATGATAATGAAGGTTACATTGCTTATTCTATAGTTGACCATTGCTCACAAATATGTTGAATTATCTTTGCTCATGTTTTCTCTATATAATTTTTCTGGCATGATTACAACTTTGACAAGGCCAAACCCCGATAGTAGACTTTTCTGGCATGTTCACTTTTTCTCCCCTTTTTCCTTGCAAATGAAAAAAAAAAAAAAAGGAGTGATGAGATTTGGATATGCCAAGGATATGTGACGAGAACACCAAACACATGCGACTGGATCACATACAGAACTAAATTGGAGCCTGTGCATGTATAGAGAAAACAGTGAGCAAAGCATAATGATACAATAAGACTACTAGGCCTAATGGATCAAGATTTACGCTAATACAGGCCCTAACCAATTAGATATGACCCAGTGCAAAAGTTCTTCTCATACCTCATATTTAAGTGAAAAAACTTATTTCAGCACCTGATTTTAGTAGACAGCATGGATGCAAGCATGTTGTTTACCATATTACAGAAGCAGTGCGCTAGACACTGCAGTGGGCAAGGCGGAAAAAAAAAAAAAAAATCCACACTTCACAAATGTAGCGCACAAAGCCTGCTGTCTTTGAAGACCACTCCTTCGTTTGAGGGAGACTGATTGCTTCACCTTCGAGGAAGAGAAGTATAATAACAGAGAACCACAATAACTTGGACCTTTAAGACAATACTTCTATTTAAGTCAAGGTTTAGAGACGACCCTGATAGGAAAGGAATTCTAGTGGTGTTCAATGCCCCCCTTCATCTAATAAGCTGCTATTACTTCGTTAACTGTTGCAGCTTGCTCTGCTTCCATGAACAAGCAGCATGGATGGAAGCATTACCTAAAATTTACAATGGAGCTTGAGGCAATGCCATGCAGCTTCTGAGATATGATAATTTAGTTGATTACCCCAGGATCAATAAAAAATAAAACTAAAACGAACAGAGCAACAAATACAAAACCATAGAATCATGGTCATTAGTCAATTGATCTCCTCGAACATACAGCTGATGAAGGTTTCATCCAATTACAAATTAAAAAAAGGTCTAAAATACAGAGAGCATTTAGAGACAAATTTGCTCGAAACTTCCATATATCTGTCCTTTTTATCCAAGTAATGTACCATAATATTAGTAACAAGACGAAACAGAAGCTTTTTTTTTTTTTTTTTTTTGAGGGAAGAGAACAAACAGGAGCTTATACCAAGCACCAGCCAACTTTGGCTTAGTTTTACTGTACAAGAATTCCTATTAATGTTATGCTTGTAACAAACCCAAACATCCCAAGTATCATGAAACAACTGAAACAAATCTCGTGGTGAATGCGAAGGCTTGTCAAATGATGCTCTTCTCAAACTTTTCATTATTTGTGACTGCAACCAAGAAGCACATTATATTTGAATTAACCAATAATAACTTAAGAAAGTAGCATACTACAGACTTTTTTAAAAAGGAAAGAATTACAAAGAACATTTTAAAATATGTTTCTATAATCTCATGACTCAAATTGAAAACAGAGTTTCACACATTAAACTTCAGAAAAAGGCAACACGTTATTGGAGTTAAGAATGTTCACGGTGGAAGAACATAGCCTAGCAAAAAACAATATAGACACCAAAAATCAACAGCAACAAATGTAAGAGAAATGCCTCAAAGTTATGTGCCTTATTTCTTATTGAAACAAACGTTGTGCACAAACAGACCTATCAATCTGTTAATATTAACAGACCTATAAAACATCTCAATATTATAAAGCAGGCAAAAATTTTCTATTTCTTTTTTTAACTAAAATCCTTGTACAAACCTGAAAACGATGCACATATATGATTTCAACATGCTGTAATAACTCAACATGGAGAAAAAAATAGCAGCAGTAAATAATGCCTTATTGGTAATTCATATGAACAAGCTGTCTTTCATACTGCCACTGCCATAGGCCTTTTGCTGGTCTTTATGCCTCTTATTGCTGCAATACCAAAGAAACTAGTGTAAAAACAAAACAGCACATTACTCTTTCAAAATGCAAGCATTTATCAATTTTCACTCTTCGGTGGTCATTTTTAACTCTTCAAGTAGTATTAACTATCTAGTTTTGAAAAATGAAAAAGAAAATAAGACCAAATAAAGGCCCGTGCCTTCTGCATAATCTTTTGCTCCAAAAACTGCAGAACCTGCAACTATAGCATTAGCTCCAGCTTCAATAACCTGCCAGCCATAGAACTATTGAATAAGTTGCTCTAAATCGAACTCCATATCCATGTTAGTTGACATAGAAGGTAATGCAATATTGTCAATAAAGACATTGAACACTAGAATATGGACCGACAACCCTCCCAACAGCATTTCCTTGATACCATGTTATGAGACAACTTTACATCGCATGACTACATACAATTCTTTTGAGCGTCTATGCATGCACATCTGTCATAGGGGTGGGGAAGAGGCATGATCCATCTCCTACAATTTATTATAAAAAAGCTCGACCAAAGGCATTCATGGTCACAGTGTATCATATGTTATAAAATGCATCAAAAAAGGGTTTGGTTTACAGCTGCCCTTGCATAAATTATTGGATAATATGTTGGTGATTAGTTGATAAAGGAGATCACATTTATAAATAGGTGCAAATTGAGATATCAGGATTATATGAATCAGGAAGAGACCAGATTAAGATTGGATAACCATTGTTGGGAAGCCAGAGAGGTTAAGCTAAACACACAAACATAAAATTAACCATCTAAGTATTTCAACATTTCCATCAAACCAAGCCCTCAAATCTAGGAAGCACAGATACTTCAAATTACATGCTATACTGGATATGTATTAGATATTGGTACTCATTGCATACTTCTAGGATATGTTGGATACTTACTTTTTGTATCTTATTTTTCAAGAATTATAGAAGGCTTGGGATACTTCCTGGATTAACCTGATATACTTCCCCATTACAGCAATACCTCTAGGGATAAGGTTGAGGGTGTCATTTTCTTTTATTTCTGATGAATGATAGCCTCTTAATGATGAATATTAATTTTGGAGTTTGTGACGTTAGTATTAATGTATAGAATATGGACTATGGTCAATATATTTGAATAATGATTAAAGTCTTTTGATATTAATGCCACCTTAAAAAGTTATGGACTGTGTTATTTAGCAACCTGCTATGTTTTATAGATGCATGTATACATATAATGTAAAGATGTATATATACCTTTTATCATCTTATCTTAGCTGTAGAATATGCTATTTTTTAAAGATTTTTCATATGCATTTGTATCCTACATCCATATCCACACCTCATTGCCCCAAACAGAAGAGTCCGTAAAAGGTCAATTGGTAAAAAAAAAAAGAGAGAGACATATCTTATGGGTCAGTTTTGAATGCATCCTCCATGCATGGAGTCCTCCATGCTCATGTTTCAACAATTTATTAACAATTAAGATTACAAGAAAGGCACCTTATATGCATTTTCAGGACCAACTCCACCATCTACCTCAATCCATGGGTTCACACCCTGCATAGCAGAATAAAGCCACGGTTTATTTGACTCTTTTTCCCCCAAAAGGAGCTAAATTACTAGAAGAAATTACATGCTTCTCACGTACCTTTTCAGCACACAATCTTCTCAAGTCTGAAATTTTCTTCACCTGACTCTCAATAAAGCTCTGCCCACCAAATCCAGGATTAACTGACATAATCAACACCAAATCCACCACTGTCCATATTAAAAGTGGAAACTTTGGTCAGTGCACTATTTCATCTGACCTAGATATATCAATTTAAGAACAATGATTTCAAATAAGTAGAAAGTTCATCATTATTATTCAAGCCTTTTTCCAACCAAGAGTTAGTTATGGGCACAACTCCGAAGCCAAGAAAGCTCCGTAGAAAGATGGAGTAGATCATTGCAAGTGTTCGTCAACCCAATGTGAACCTTAAGAATTGGTGCCTAACTCTTAACCAGCCAATGCTTGACATGAGATGGGTTGCAAATTAGCAATGAAACCTGGAATAACAGATGGCTTGTAGGGATTGCCAATACTGAATCAAAGTTCAATGTCATGCAAACAATAAGCAACCCTTTGAAATTCTCCTAGACTTTGGTGCATAGACAAAGAGGAAAGATGATGAGAGTTCAATAACGGGATCTGGATTCATCACTTGAGAGACACCACTCATAAGCTAAACAACCAAAAAGGTTAAAGACAACGAAACATACAATTAACCACTAGATATGCAGACCCAGATTAAAAGAATGAACGAATTTCAAGGAAAATTGAAGCATGTGGACTATGTTGAGCAGAATGTACAGGTAGACTTATCAGCAGAATCAGTTATCACATACAAGTCCCAGATCTGCAAATTGACTCATCTAAGAAGTGCTTACAATTATTCTAACTTCATATAGTGTTTTACGGACAAGGTATCCCAGTCACTGAGGTCTCTAAACCCTAATCTGAAGGCTCAATTTAGATGTTGCACCGAATGCATAAAATGCAGACTGACAAATGAATGGTAACAAAGCCATGAAATAATGTATGTGCAAATGTTCGAGGAAAGGGAACATGTGCAAATGTTCGAGGAAAGGGAACTAGTAGCCGGACTTTTCTAACTGTGTGTGTGCACACATCTTCGTGTGCATGTGTATCTGCATGCACATGTGTAAGGGGTAAGGGGTCCTTTTTCAATGAAAATCTACACATTATCCCAGTGACATTCTTTTCTAAGCATTGATATGTATGTGAAAGTTCTCTTACTTCTGGATATACATTTCACAAAAGATAAAAAATGTGTTTTCTCCGAACATGCATCAACATTTGATCATGTTTCCTGATAATTATGCTTCCTTCACTAAGCCAAATAGACTATAGAATCATCAGGTCTCAGATTTTTATCTCTTCACTGCAAAGATGTTACCCATTACCATTATAACTGGATGTCTCATTTTAACTCTTATATTGAAGCACCAAGAGCTACCACATGGCAGATTTGGGTATGTGAGGGCACTCATCATACACTGAGTTGATGTGGTAATGACACCTCAGCAGTTCGTATTCTAAGGTGGACAAAGCTTCAGGCCGATCTATGGACTTCAATGATCTGGTGCAAAGGCAGCTACTGCCAATGCCATTGGATGAAAATCTAGCATTTTAGGCACATAATTGTGTGCTTATGCTATGCCTGCAGCATAGTCACATATCACAAGCACTTGAGTTGCAGTAACATGCACTTTTCACCTACTTCTTTTGCCATGGAAAGTAGGGAATTGGTGAGAGATTTTTTTTCCTTTTACTATTCCTGCAGCACTGGAACAAGAATAAAGAGATCAAGCGAGGGATACAAGAAGATATATATTGGAACAAGAATAACAACCGTGAGCCTGTACATAACTTTGAAGACTTAGTGTGGGTGTCAGAGGCAATGATTATCTCTTAGCATCAAGAAATCACGTAGTCAAGGTGTCCTTTCAATCTAGATTGTCTAAATCACTCCAGAAATTCCTAAACTTCTAACTTTACATTTCAACAGCTAATTATTGCTATGATGATCTAAAAATCAATTTGAATTTTGATTGACTAAAATATTTCATCTTCGAAATTTCAAACCAGAATATTGGATTTCATGGAATATAACAGATTATCTGTAGGTAGGCACAATTTTTAATCCCAAAAAAATGCTGTTAAATGTGCTTTGAATATTCCAAATCCAAAATTCTTTTGCAAATTTCACCACCTTGCTCCTCAGCATGAATTTGTGACGTTTCAAGCCTAAGACAACTAACATAAACAGAACAACAATAGTTATAATTTAGAGTAAACCAAAACAATTGTCAGAGACATCAAAGATAACAATATCAATTGCTATGTTTTTGTAACTTCCTTTAAAAGTGTGTTCAATGCAAAATTTTAAGAACATAAGTCTTACCATCCAGGACATGTTCTATGGCACTTAATGGGGTTGCAGGATTTAAAACAACTCCAGCTTTTGCTCCCAGATCTTTAATCTGGCACGAATGCCACTTGTTAGCTGAATACTCAAATACATTTTTACAGAACTACATTATTCAGTAGGCATTCTTGTAACAGCCTTTTGTACTGAGAATTAGGACGACTTCAAGGTATTTTACGAGATAAAACATACATAAAACATAGCAAACAAGTTGTTGGACTTGTGCTGAATCATGTAATCAATGAGACCAAAAATTTCTTTTCCTTTTTCTATTTGGAATCACCTAAAACTTAAACGTAAACCTGTTGTGATTCAGAGATTTAATCACGTCATTGTGCAAAATTATTATTCACAAAATTTAGGAATTAATCCTGAAGACCTTACTAAGTACTAAACGTACAGAAAGTAAACAGCAGTTGCAGCATAGAATCCAGATAGAGATATTCCTTTTGCCCCCTAAAAATCCTTTGAGATAACTGCTCCAGCACTGTAAAACTAAGTAGATTTTGGCTAACACTTAACAAGAATAGTTTCAAAAAAATTTCCTTTCATTTTTTGATAGAATTATCTAGACATAAGGTACATGTTGCCTCCAAGTTAAATTGCAAGGAGAAGAAATAGAAGCTAACTATCAAGTTCAAACAATTTCATGCATAGAATACATACATATATATATACACACACACACATACATACATACATACATACATATATGTATGCGTACACATACATATGTGTATGTATATATGTATATATGTATATATATATATATATATATATATATATATATATATATATATATATATAGAGAGAGAGAGAGAGGTAATGTAGCCAAGTCTGGAGCTGGTCACTTCTTCCACCCTTAGATCCATATTGTTCACGAATCCCGAAGATAAAAAAGTAAAAAAGGTGGGGTGGCTTCGGGATCCATGTGGATTCAAGGGTGGGAAAGATGATTGGATTCTAGCAACATTTAAATGTAGGCAAGTGCAGGACCTCTCCCACCCTTGGATCCATATGGATCCTAAAGCCATCTCATCTTTTCCACCCTTTCCATCTTTGGGATCCATGAACAATGTCGATCCAATGGTGGATGAAGTCACTGGATCTAGATTTGGTTACATTCAAATGTAGTCAAGTCTCCCTCTCTCTCTCTCTCTCTCTCTCTATATATATATATATATATATATATGAAGATTTGCAAGACCATTACAATATGCTCTATATGATATACATCCTGTATTAAGATAAGGCATCAATAATTTTTCTCACTCCCATTCATATTATTGCTCAAAACCAAGTAATACGGGTCAATACTAGGTGGTATAGGATGGATTTGCTCAATTTTAATTGGTTTAGTTCATACAGAATCAAACCTCGACATCGTACCAATACAATATGGCGGTATGATCTATGGGCCGATGTGATAGATTGTGTTAGACCAAGATTTTATAATGTAGTCAAGTGACAAATTGTTGCATGATGTCAAAGAAAACTATTGATTGGTGCAACTTCAACTTACAAGACAACCATGCCATCGCTTGCCTAATAGCACCAATTTTGTCAATTCATTTAAGCTATATCCTTTTCTTTTCTTTTTTTTTTCTTTATTTGGGTTGTGGGGGGGGGGGGGGTGGTGGGGGGGTGCAAAGTGGCTCATCAAGATGTTCCAATATTTCAAAGCAGGCTTGCTGGCACTTCAAGCCATATGATATCTAAAGATAATTCCTTTATTACTTTCAACAAACTAATTGAACCCATGCAGCCACTCCAACAGCACCAGATTGAAATAGCTGCTTCACATCATCCATGAAATGCAATAAACCCTTATTTGCAAGCAAAGATCCACATGGGAGCCCTAATTTGCTAGCATTTAGTTCTGAGCAAAGATGTCAGCCAAAAACTGTATGATGAATGCTATAGTAGCTCTTTTTCTAGTTTTGATTCCATGTTTAGAAGCACTTGTGTGTAGATATGAAGAGTAATTTAATAAAAACAAACTGAAAAATGAATAACAATGTTTAGTTAAATCAAAACACAGAATCAGTTTTCCCTTATATTTGGAACAAATTGCAGTAGAAAAGGATTATAAAGATCCTGAAACAGGATCAGCACTAGTGGGCATGCAAGTTTTAGCTTATCCAACAAGATGAAATGGTGTCATTCAAAAGGTCCACCAAACCTTATTTCATCGCAACCTTTACTTCAAACAAGAGATTTGATATTATTACCTGATTAAGCGTCCGATGAAGATGGATGGTTGCAGATTGCTCACAGTGAACACTGACAATGTCTGCACCTGCCTTGATAAAATCTGGAACTCGCTGCTCAGGTTCCACAATCATCTGAAAATTTGATTTCAGAGCTATAATTTCCATATATCAAAGTATCGAAACAGAATAGAACATAATTACATATAAAAATAAAACCAACACTGAATAGCTCGAGCAATCAAATTGCAGGTTGTATTTATAAAGAATTGAAGAAAGCAAAGTTGAACAGCAGTACCAAATGCACATCCAACGGCAGATCAGTCACTGGGCGCAAGGCACCCACCACAAGAGGTCCAATGGTGATATTGGGCACAAATCGTCCATCCATGACATCAACATGAATCCAGTCACATCCTCCCACTTCCACGGCTTTTATCTGAATAAATTACACTAATTAATGCTCACATCGGCCACATATGTTCATTCTATAACATTCATTGATATACCCAAAAATCAGGCTAGAAACATACGCTCGGTAAAACAGATAAATAAATGAAATAAATTTAATAATGCATTTAGGGGGAAAAATCTATAAATTTATAGCTGAGGAGATGTCTCTGCCAAAGTCACTGATAAATTGCTCAAAATAAATGGGCAGTGACTTTCATAGGCTCTTGACCCTTGAGCCACTGCTTGTTTCCTTTTTTGTTAAAACAAGGAACAATTATTGAGCTGTGATTATTTCTGTCATGAGGAAGACACAATTATACCAAGAACAAACAAAGAAAGTGTTGCTTCAGAAGCACATCTTAAGAAGCAACAAAATGTAAGGAAGCTACACCAACAAGTTTGCTTCACATTGTTATAAAATGGCATGGCATAGGTCCATCAAGGAATTACAAGTTCTATAGAATAGTGAAAATTTTTGAAGGGTTGTACCAAGGAAACACTTAAACATCAATATTCTTATTATTGCACTATGTTTAGTCTGACAAGATTGCTCAAAATGTCATTATTAATGTCGTAAGAGAGAGATTTTGCAATTATTGCCCAAAAAAAAGTACATCTCTCCATAAAAAAGAAACAACCAATTTTAAGGATTGGAGATTGAAAACATGAGTAAAAGGATAGCATATTCATGATAGATGACTGGACTTATTGTATCTAATTCTGGTAGGCCCAAGACAGTATCACTTTTTAAGTATGTGATCACTTGTTTTCTATACAGAACATTTAATTTTAGAATGATAAATAGGAGATCTCCAACTTATGAGTTACTCTAATGAAAGGTGGCACCAAGATCCAATCTTGATATGAGAATTGTTTTTGGTAATTCCAAGTTTAGCCAATCCACCTACATCCAATCACTCTTATATTGAACCAAGTCATTGACCAAGGAGACACGGATAATGGGCATCTTAATCCATAAGGTACGGAATATGCAATTGCAGAGGCATTTTAGACTTCAGATGGAGTGAAGCATAATGGCATAAGCCGTAATAAATAAGGCATAGTCTTCATGAATTTCCTTTTCCATACAAAAGAATTTATAGTTTTAAGAAAAAATACACAAAAGAAGATAATATTTGAAGTTCAACTTGTGCCAGAACTTAATAAATAAGGATTCAGATGCACACCAATCTTTAAAAAAAATATGACACTGAAGGTCTGCTATGTCACTAATGCTCTGCTTAAATGTAATGCTTTAATTTTCAAGTGTGCAACAGATCTTGCCATAGATGAGCCATAAATGACTATATTCCCCTTTGATTGGCTCTCTAAGTAATCAAATGGTACAAAAAACCAAGGCACAGAAAATGTGTTTCCCATGACTCTTTCTAAGTGATACTTGCGCATCAATTTTCATGACCTAACTCATGAGCTCTAAAGCGGTCTCCAGATGAGAGTAGATGAAAGCACAACACCTTGTTAAGCAATGACGTTCAAATTTGGCCATAGCTAAGTCAAATAACAAGCTCATGTTCTTTTACCCTCATAAAACTTTATGCTACCAATCATTTTATTCTTGTTATTTATTGCTAGAAGTATTGTATGTAAAACTTACCAGTAACGTGCCTAATGTGATTTAGATCAACATGGCACTTCAAAATAAAGTAAAGCAGCGGAAATAGTGTTGAGGATTACCTCCCGCCATCGTTCCGGCCTCGGAATAAAATAAAAGGAAGAAGCTTTGAATTCTGGTTCTTCTGGTCCTTTCTCTACACAGATCGATGGTGTGTGGTTTTTCTCATATCGTAGAGCAGGTACCAAGGACCATTTTTATATACACAAACCCTCCAGAAATTTCTGCCATCATAGAGATTTCCGGAGTACGTTATGGGCGATGGTTACGGAGTCGCAAACTCACTCCCGCTGTTTGCACGT
>UESW01001477.1:195380-225236 GCA_900491605.1 Calamus simplicifolius
ATAATCATATTTAACCTTATACAGCATATGTGACCCTTTTAAGGAAAAAAATGACCATATAAACACATTGCTGAATTAATTTATCTTTATTCAGTGATATCTTTGATTTTATGGATACAAAGTTTAACTATTTGACTTATATCCATATTTATACATGTACTTTGTAATGTTCGATACCTTTAAAACAAATATGTATATGAATGTTTGTATCTAATTAATATCCACATCTGCATCCATATTGGCAAGATAAAAACAGATACAAATATCAATATACTGCTCCAATCCATATTCAATCGATTTACAGCTCATTACAGGTGATTCAAAATCACAACTAAATTCCATTAGTCCGCTCAGAGCTATGACCATCCGAACATGGTTCCTTTTTTTTTCTATGTGAGAAATTATTTTTGTGGAAAATTATAAGCTCATAAGAAACAGGAGAAACAATGCAATAAAATATACTTAACGAGAAAAAACTTGCATGAAAGTACATGGATTATGCTGATAGTTCAAAGCTCTCACAAAAAATGATGAGGCATTGCAGAACAGTTCAGCTGCGATCTACAAACAATATGTGGTCTATCTTGGGCCATTTAGAAAAGTCAGACAGCTTCTAAACTTTTCAAACCTAGTCATCAAAAACTAAGAAGCTAGAGCCACCAAGGATTTCTGTCCTGACAACACCAGTGCACCTGTCAGTATCATACTATTCTGATGAACACTATCTGGGACACCATAGAGCACCAGTTTGCTCATAAACTGGAATATTCCAGCCAACCCAATTAAAAGTCTGGCAAGCTAGGTCAGACCTCCCCTGCACCAGAATCGTTGCACATCCAGCAAGGCTGTCGGCCCAACCTTTTTTAACAATTCATTTGACTGAAAATTAAGAAATATAGAAAAATCATGCCAACATTTTCTAGTTTTGCACAAAATTTATATATGTTCTAGGGTAGGGATCAACCTACAACACAATATTTGTTTAATTTTTCATATGTAATTATTTTTATAAAATATATTATTTCTAGAATAAATAAATTACTAAAGATTATACATCAAAATATAGGGATAGTTTTTAAAAAAAAATCAAGAAGGGGTGCTCCCGTAGCCTATTTATGAGTCTAAAAAGATCTTCAAAACCATTAGAACCAATAAAAAAATAAGAAATAAAAAACCAAAAAAAATTAAGAAATAGGGTTTAACAACATCCCAATCAAGGTCTGTTATACTAACTTGTACGGGTACATTATCAAGTTTCAATTCAATATGGACTAAAGCAATCCAAACCAACCCATACCGCTCGGTATTGAGTGATTAAGTATGAAAAAAGAGTGACATTCGGTCTTAGTACAAAATATGTATCGTACCATATCGACCGATACTGAACCAGATCGGTAATGTACTAGTATTAGTCTTAGCATCAATGTTGCAAACCTTGATCCTAATAAAGTATTGGGCCACCATTACAAGTTCAGTTTTCCTTTTATTCTCCAGTGGAACTAATTCCATGTCAGCCACATGACTCAGATTACCAAAATTAACATGCTCTAAAAAAATTGGAAAGATGCAAAAATTACCTGCTACAATTGCTACGTCTGTTGGGATTGCTGGCAATGTCTTCAGGCTTGGTGTTGCATTCCAAGTCAGATATTTCCTTCATATTGGGAGACAGTGAGTCACTAGAAGCAATTTTATCTTTTGCCCATGTTCTTGGTATCATTAGGCTGCACAACAGGAAGTTCCTGCAAAGTGGAACATAACGAATGTCAATCAATGTGTTGCACTTTGGATTCCAACACTAACCAGATGAAAGAAAACTTTATGTAGATGAAGCCCATCTCCAGAGCATATCATAAAAAACAGAGGAGAAAAATGCTAACTCAGAAAAGGCATAGGAACATAACAGCCGAAAAGTCACATACTCGGAACTCAAAAACATTCCCAATTTTTTTTAAAAAAATCCAATATGAGTAGGGCATCACTTAGGTCAGGTTGGACCAGATACAGGCCAGGTTGGGTCAGATACGAGTTGCATTGGACAACATACGGGTCGGACCGGATCCAAAATCTGTCAACACAAACCTGAACCTAGCCAGTTATTAAATAGTAGCCTAATCCAACATACAATGAGTTGAATAAAGTTAAACAGGTTAAACACTGCCACCCCTGCTTATGAGCAGGTATAAAACAAATAAGAACAAAAAAAAAAAAAAAGGTACCTCAGTCCTTGAAGTTCCAGAAGCAGGAGAAACTAATGTCTGTGACGTCATTGACATCTGGACTGCGTCTTCTTTATTAACTGAACCAGAAACAGGAACTCCTGTAGATTTTGTTCTGTTCATGATGGGAACTTTGTTGCCCTGCATGAAAGGTAGCTCCACTTCTGAGTCTTGCATTCCTAATGCTTCCTGGAAGCTGATTAGCTCCTCATTCTCCAGGGGGCTTAAATCTAAGTCACAGTTATTGATAAAGAAGAAGCTATTGAAAAACTATCTTTAGCGTCAGAAACTAAATGATCCGCTCTTTGATCAGATACATTGCCATTCAATGAATTAACAGAGATCGCTGCTTCTTGTAAAACATCTGTCCCAGCTATTTTAGGAACATCATTGCTTTCTGCAGAAATATTAGTTGTCTCAGCCACACTGCTGCTCTTGTTTTCAACATCTTTTTCATCCAGCATCAATCCCTTAGTTGGAGAAGTAATGGATACAGACTGATGGAAAGGATGTGACTGCTCAACCTTATGGATTCTGCAGATTTCTTGACTACCTGCAGGTACAAGATTATTTTGTTCATGAATTCCTATATTGTCATGTGTCGACCAGATGATTTCTGTTGGTTTTCTTTCTCACCTTCTGCCACTGAATTCTCATATTGACTTGTAAAATGGGGGTTCTGCAAATGATCAGAGGATTTATCAAGCATAACTTCTGCGACACAAGCATTATTTGCCTGAGATGCAAGCATTTCCTGGTCATCAGATTTTACTAATTCATAGCTTTCTTCATTTTGATGTTCATTTGTGATAGAAAATATTTCCATGTCTTCACGATCAGCCATGTGTGTGATAGATGATATGGACAACTGAACTTCGAGATCTGGGGATTCCAACACATGCTCCTGCGAGCAATCTTCAAGATTCAATGTTTTTAAACTAGCATCGCCAGGACCCAGAACTTTATTTTCCTGAATTATATCTCTCATAATTTCGCGTACAATGTAGAAAGACCCACCAACTTCCTTATGTGTGAGATTTAGAGAAGGAAATTTTCCATCATTTGAAGTGCGGTACCTGAAAGCAGATTTATATATAAATAAACAATATGAATCATCTTTTAACCACTTTGACACAATTGACATGTGAAGATATAAGTTCCATTCTACTATGATTACCCTACACAAATATACACAATAAGCCTTTATTCCAATGGTGGGTTTAGCTACAAGAATCCTACCTCAACACTGGCTCCTGCTGAAGGCTGAAACCTCAAAAATAAAAATTGACACCTCCAACTAGTACAAAGCTTGCATCAACAGGAAGAGGCCCTTAAAAAGGGTAAATGGTATATGACTTACCAGTCAAGATGTGTAATGCCCCAAGCCCACCTGTTGGCCTAACTAATCTACTCGCAGGTCGGATCAACATGGCCTTAAAAACTCAATGCAAGTTAATTGATAGCAGGTGAACTTAAGTTATAAACACTTCAAACTTTTTGTTCTCATGATGTGGGACTGTTTTGGGATATTACAATCTTTCTACTATTATATGATATTCTGTCACACATTACAAGCTAGCCTGAATCTACCCTAAGTGAAATCATTGGTGCTGCAGGGGTGGCTTCACGTTATGATAGGACTCTTTACCAACGTCCCATGGGTAACCCTTTCCTTCTCACCAGCCAACTTTCACACACTTAGATCGGTTCTGATATCATTTGTAACGTTCCAAGCCAACCTACTGGCCTAACTAACCTACTCACGGATCAGATACATGTGGCCTTAAAAACTCAAGTGTAATTGGCAAGAGGTGAACTTGAGTTATAAGCACTTCAAACTTTTCTTTTCATCCGATGTGAGACTATTTTGGGACATTAGAAGATGCATCTATAATATAATTTTTTCAAAGCATGGTTAGTCATTGATCACTGGTAATGTACCACTTCCAAAAATAGAAAGCAAAGGAGCGCTTGAATAGCAGATACTATAGAATGCAGCTCCAGCCTAAGTTGTCCATATACAATGTTATCTCAATTAGTTAATTTCTCTAGGAACCACCAAGACTAATAAGAATTCACAACTCTAGATCCTAAAAATGGCCATCCTTCAAGAAGTTCAATTCTCTTTGCACTAGCCCCCAGTATAGATAACCAGTGAAGAGGTGAAAGCCCTGGGCTAACTAGGGAAATCATTCAACGGGAAACCCCTACATTTCCTCATCATGTCATTGTATAATTAATTATACAATTATGGAGAATCAGCTGTCTCCAATAGCCCCTTACGCTAAACAACTGTCCAAGTTGGTCTGTCTATCTTGCCATGTCAAAACACAGCCATCAGGAAATAGTTTTTACTCTCCAATCCATAGCTACACAGTCCACCAGGACACTGGAGACAATCAAACACATGAAAACATAATATTCTTAATGTAAATCATATCAATCATTTTTCACATAATATATGAAGATAGTATATCTTACAAGACTTTGTACAGATTAAAATACAATACATGGATAAACAAGTAATTAGGCTTGGTGCCTAATCTTTCTCTTATAAAAACCTGGATAAACACTGTTGTACCTAATAGGATCTAACATATAATGTGGACACATGAGTTAAGGGTTTAAATTGAGATTCGGTTGCTCAAGCTTAACATGGCACCTTTAAAAGGGAATTCAAGCTTGTATCAAGTTTAAGCCAAGCTTAACCAGCCACAACTAACTTGGATGAGCCAATCTTGAGTCGAGCCCTAAGTCATATTTATTTTTGCAAACCAGCAACTACTTCTACTTGGACTTGGCCCATTTATAAGAAGCCTCAGAATGCAGCTAGACATTGAAGTTTTCTCTAAATGAACTAGCTTGAACAAATTCATTGTCAACTTGAGCCTATGCTATTCATGAATAACTCTGCTGCATTAGCTACTAGATACCCTAGTAGACAACTTCCACATAATTCAATCATAACTGCTTCAGTTTTCCAATCTAAGCAACCTAAGAATTTTTTTCTACCTCTTGCACATGATGAAACTGTAAGGATGCAGACATGAAATTCATGCATAAAAACATTTCAACTATTTTAATATGTGGCTTTTGAGATGCAAATTACATTCAAAAGAAAGGCTTAATATGTGACATCCTAGAGGCAAATTACTAATAGGATAATGAACAATGGGTCAAACGAATTTGCTCACATCTACTACATTGCTCCTCAAAACTTAAAATTTCATCAAACTGCTGTGAGCTCTATTTTGATAAAAATAGGATAGCTGTATGTATATTGTTCTGTGTTGCTCACTCAAATTTAACATGCAGATGAAGAGGTTAGAAAAACAGATCATGCATACTCTACAATATTTGCATCACCCCTGCAAGAGACACATGAAAACTATAGTGCATATGTTACCTTAGAATATAGGTAAGAACTAATCGAGAACAAGATATAAATGCAAAGGCATGCATGGAACTAGAAAAGACTTTCCAAATTAATGTGGATACCAAATGGGCATATCTAATATTTAAGAAAACGTGATTACTTCTTTATAAAGGATTCGACCATTGTTCTATTAATGTGGATGCCAAATGGGCATATCTAATATTTAAGAAAATTTGATTACTTCTTTATAAAGGATTTGACCATTGTTCTTCTCTCCTCTTTTGTTCGTCGATGGCGAGGCTTCTTTTCTCGAGAATCACTGCATCTAGTTAAAGCAAATGGTTGCCCAACACAACCGGCTTTTAGAGCCAGCATGGTGTCAGAAGTTCGCCAGATGTTTGAATTCTATCCTGTATAAAAGTGATAACAAGATTACAAGCATGATTATGCAGGTCAAAAATCTTGGCACATATATCTTCCAGTGAAACAACTAGGGGGATAAACAACACAATCAATCCATATATTTCAGAGAAATTTACACATATTTCAAGCCAATAGAAGAAATATCAATTGATTTCTTGAAAAGTAACATATCACATAAACAGCATAAGAAAAGAGAGCTACATTGTGCTTCACCTATGATCCATGCCCCTACAAAATGTAGACTTTAGGAAAACCAAGGAAACTAAATAAGAATCCAGGGCCCTATTTGGTACCCACAAAAGTTAAAGTGTTTAACAAGTGTTTTGCTGAGAATTTTGAATGGGCAATTTATACACACCTATTTGACCTCTTTCATGTTCTATTGGACTCCACACATCTTAAGTGAAATAATGGCTATTGGTCCATCATATAAATGTTGTTAAATTTTATTGGTAAACAACATAATAAGGGATTTTCTAACAAATGAATCATTTTTTCCAAGAGAAAGCAGCCAAAAATAAATAGTGATATTGCAAGCGTTAGTCGTTTAGTACATGTTGCATCTTTCTCTTCCTATATTTTATCTCTAGTTCTCACAAATTTTCATCTCTATTATCATTCTCTTTCTTGATTCATAGCTGTTATTCCCGTCCAGTTATTAGCAATCAATCATAGATTATATAATAAATATAAAGGAAATAAAATAAATGAAAGAGAATCGAGACTTGTTTGGGATAAGGCACATGAGAATGCTGCCCTAAAACCACTGCTGCCTCCTCTACATGCAGGTACCGGTAGTAAAAAGCAGTTCCACGGTGCAACTCCCCAAAGGCTTCTCACACAATTCCTCCTCTGTGCGCACAAACACAAAAAAGGCAATGTTGACCAATCCCATATGCTTTCAATTGCCCAAGATTACGCAAGATAGAAAAGAAGGGACCATAGAAAAGAAGATAGAAGAATTCTCAAATGTAATGCCAGCTTTTTATCTTAATGTTAGGAAAAAAAACAACTTGAAAGAACTCTCTAGCCATCCAATAGAACCTTGATTGATAGCTTATGGCTCCAACAATGATACCGACATCAACAAGGGTCAAGCCCTGATGTCCGAATTGGTCACCAGGACTCGACTCATTGTTCTTGGGAATATTGAAGCCGGAGTTCCTTCTTCGTAAATAAATTTTAGTTTCCTTCACAACTGAAGCATAGTTGTGAATTCAAGAAGCTTTCAATACCCGAAGTGGTTTGGAATATGAGAAAAAGCAACTGAAGAACCAATTAAAGTTCTAGAAGCGAACAGTTGCATTATAGCTAATAAATCAAGCTGCAATTGGGATTAAACAAAAAGATTGCAACACCAAGGATGCTTTCAACTGGGACTAAGTAACAAAGGTATCATTATGACTCTTTCAAGCTTGCCAGTGCTCTATCTCCATTTTGATCCATTTATCGATGCCGTTCCATAATTTCTGATCTATCAATGGTTAACAAGCTAATCCATTCTATGGAAAGTGCAGCAACAAGCCATTCTCGACATATGCAGAACTCAAGGTGATATGTCGGAAGAACATGGTCATAGGTAAACATGGTGATGTGCCCAGGAGAAGTGGACCTGCATGGATTGACGAATTTTAAATCAGCTTCATTTGATGACCACAATGTCAAGCACATCAAGGTGCAATATACAGGATCCTATGGAAGACTTCAATTTCATCGCCATTTTCTATCTGCCCAACAATTCCCTGGCTCTCCTTTGCCTAGATCGTCACTAGCCCTTGCAGCCGTACCCATGAGCATTCTGAGTGCGACCGAGACTCAACACATCACTTAAGAGAAATGGATATCACTAGATGTTGCAACTGTACCTATAAGCATTCTGAGTGTGACCGGGATACATCACACCATTTACAAGAAGTGGCCTCACATTCACTTATCCACCCCAACTACTACAAGAAGGCATACAATGGTGAATTCTATCATCATGTATTCATGCTTGAGGATTCTGCTGACTCCAGCTGTCAACACCTTTCCATCTCCTAAAACTTGCAGGCTTGTCCATATTGTTATTCATCAAAATAGTGCATTGAGAAGTTATCAAGATATGGAGAGCTTCCAAAGGACATTAGCCTCACCACGCACAAGACCTTCAAGGATGAAGAGAATTAAGTGACCAGTTGCTAAGGATATAACATTCAGATAGAAGTGCCTCCCCGACAAGCTTTCAAGCACAACATAAATGATTGACATGGCATTTACCATGTCCATCAAAGTTTTGTTTCTTATTCTCCATTGGATTAAATGCATTAAGAGCAATAATCTTAAGGAAAATCCCATACTTCCTACTGTACAAGGTCATCTCATTCGAAGTGTACTCCCAGACTTGATCAAATCTAAAACCTCGACCTCTTTATCTGATAGACTCTCTTCTTCTACTTTATAAGTTTTAAAATTATTCAGCACTAGATCCATTGACCTTATAAGATAGGTGTAACAATACCAAGAAAAAACACGGTAAAGGTCGGCATTGCCAAAAGGTCCCTATGAAACAACTCACAATCCCAAATGCATTGCCAACTCTTGGTAGGGATTCGGTTGGAATCACAAAAATCCCTATGAAACAACTCTAAGAGTATTGTATCCTCTCTATAGATTTAAAGGGTTTTCTGGATTTATGGATTTGTTTTCTGGATGGTTTGTTCAGGAATTTCATATTTATGTTTAATATCAATGTTTGACTTAAGAATCAAATTATGGTTAATCATCTTCTTCCTAGTTCCTAAAGCATGACCAAACCGACCATGCCAAACACAAGGGGATACAACAATGAAACCAAGTGGAGAAATTTTATTACTTTCAAGAATATATCATAAATTTATTTTGAATAAGCTTTTTGTACACATAGCCTTTTCCTATGAACAAATATTCCCTTGTAATAACAACTGTATTACACTAAATTACAACTTTATAACCTTGTTGAAATAAAGCAAAAACACTAATTAAGTTTCCTTGAACTTCACGAATATGCCACAATTGTGGAGGGTTAGAATCTTGCCAAATGTCATCTTACAATTCACACATCCCAAAGTCACAGTTACTCTTGAGAGTCACACTTCCTCAATCTGTATCCAGATAGGTTGAAAACTAGAAGCGATCAAAATAAACAGTACATTAGCTCTAAAGTCCCACCAATCATTACTAAGATAGGTCAAGTTAACTAGAGGAGGGTTAGAAAAGGGCCTAAAGGAAGGGTTGTACAAGTGATCTCCAACCATTAGCATGTTCATTTGATCCTTTGAAGTGCATTGACCATTTTGGTTAGGCTTGAACTCTCCTCTCTTCTGGTAGAAGCAATCCTAAGCAATGTGGCTGCTCCTTCTGTTGACAAAGGTAGTTTTGCTATTGACCTCACTCCTAGGTTTCCTATACTTTGGCTGGTTGGTCATAGGTTTTGGTTTTGGTTTAAGTCCTTCTTCATGAAATTCTTCCCTTTAGGCCCAAAATGCAAGGGTTCAAACCATTGGGATCTCTAGGTCTTCCTTGGTCTCAATCAGGTTAACTTTAGCCCTTAAATCATATGGATTTGGGCCTAAGCCTGTTTTGATCTTGAATCTTAAGTCAAATGTTTCAGTAAGGGCAAGGGCTCCATATCTATGCCTAAGCTCATTTGCATAGTCAGAATATAAAGAAGGGAATCTATTTATGACGTTTGACACCTCATTTTCGTCAGCAAACTCTAATCCACCAATTTTGGCTTCCTTAAAGAGTTCTTGATACTCATAAATTTGTTTACTAATGGATTTACCATCTATCACATAACAATTGAAATGGAAAATTCTACATCTACCCATACTTGCATCATAAAGGCCATAATCAGCTACCAAGGCATTCCAGGTCCTTGGCATAGGGTTAGCCAAACTGTCTCGAATTGGGCAGTCCAGACTAAACTGAGCCCAACCAGCCCAAAATCGATATGGCTTGGCCTTTCAATTTGATACGGAAGGAGAACCGCCCCAAACTACTTGAACTGCCCCATACCAAATTGGATCACCCAATTCGACCATGTACAGTAGCAGACATAGGTGAGAGCATACCAGTCCACTTGATTGGTATGCCGTTAGTTTAGTACAGTACACACCATACCAAACTGATCCATATCGTTGGCATACCCAATACAGCGAACCTTGCTTTAGAACCCTTTTTCAAGTAAGAAAGAACATATAAATGATCTGATGGTACACTAAGAATCTGGTTTTTGCAATGGAAGTCAATCTCTTCAAGGGTCCTTTGTGATTGAGGGCCCCAATGATAGGTTCTAAGAATGTGAGTGGAAGGTTATGAGTCAAAACTAGAAGGTGGATTTGACCCCCTATCGAACTCATCACTGGGTGCAGTGTCCAAGATGACTGAGACCAAGCCTAGATTGGTGAGCCAATACTTCACCTAGTTGTGCCACCTCCTAAAACATGACCCTCAAATTTCTCAGGTTTATTACTATAAGAATCTTCAAAATAGGCCACAACTCCAAATAGGAGAAGGGTATCAACCTCAAAATTATAAAATAATAGTTTAACTAAAGGACTAATCTATTTTCAAATTAGTAGATGATGAAAGTCTTTCCAAAAGAGGATGAGTTCTTCATAAGATGTCCCTTATATATCAAACACAAAGGTTAAATTTTAAGTTTCTATAGATAATGCTCTTGTATTAAGTTATAAGAGATGTGACTTGAGGGGTTCCTTTTCAAGTTTGGTTGGACAATAAAAATCAAGCATAACAACAGTTATGAATTCAGTTATAATACAGCTTCATTTTTGGTCCTGCAGGATATAATACCCAAAAAAAAATTGACTGAATATGAAATCAAATATTTTTTAATTAAGCATACATATTTTGCAAAATTTGGAATCATGTATAATTTCAATATATTAAAATTTCTAGAGAAGTCTACCAGAAAGATTTCTAAAGAAAAAAACTCAGCGTATATGAGAATTTCATATTTCAAATTTCACTTCTAATACCACAATGTCAGCAATTTCAGCAACAAATTCAGCAATTAAAGAAAAGGTATCAAAAAAATAAAACAAAAATAGATTTCTGTTTTCCTGCAAGCAGTTTCAGAAAACAACCAATATGAACAGTTTTCGACTTAAGAAAATTAAACAGAGAATCAATCAAGTTTTGGATTTTCAAAAAACAGAAATAATCATGATTCAGTTTTAGGTTTGCAGAAAACAGAAACAGAAGTTGTTTTCTGAAAATTAGAATTTAGAAACAGAATTGGGAATGGAAAACAGAATTCAGAAAATTGTTTTCTGCAACAGTTTACTAGCATATAAAATAAGCAGAATTTCCTTTTTTCCCATTTCTGCAATCTAAACAGGTTTCAGCCAAAGAAAATCAGATTTTTCAGATTTAGAAACTCCAAAAAATAATTTAACAAAAGGTTAGATTGTAAAACGGTGGGATTACAATTTCTGGTATATAATCTAGAAAAAAAAGCATTTTGTAGATAGTAAATTTCAGCAAATTAATATGCAAAGTCAAGCAAAGCGGAGAACAAATTTCAGATTTCAAGATTATCAAAATTAATTTGCAGCAAGTAATTCCCTTGAGAAAATTAACCTACAAATTAATAAGCATGCAAAAAACTACACAATAAGAATATAAATCACAAGGCAATCCAGAGATAGTGGTTTAAGATTGTTAGCAACAGTACTAGCAATCAATCATATAAATAACATCAGAGGAAAACAAAACTAAAAAACAATAAGAACTGAGGCTAGCCTGGGGTGAGGCACATGAGAACACTGCACTAAAACCACTGTCACTTCCCCTGCGTGGAGGCAGGGGCAGTTGGCAGCAGTTCCAAGGTACAGCTCTTCTAAGGCTTCTCACACAGTTCCTCCTCTGTGTGCACAAATCCAGGAAGGTGATATAGACCAATCTTACGTGCTTTGAGTTCCCCAAGATGAACAAGAGGTAGAAAAAATAAGGAATTACTGAGAAAGCAGAAGACAAAAAGTTCTGGATCAAGATGAACTCTCAATCCCTCAAGCCAGATTTTATAGGGCATGTTATCTTAACATTGGAAAAAAACCAACTCTAGAGAGCTCTCCAACCAGCCAACAAATCTAGATCTTCTCAATGAGAACATACAAAACATGCCTAAGAAGTCTCAAATAATTACTGGTACACTGGAAGAAAATGAAATAAAATAGACCGAAAGAAAGTTTTGAAGCTTTAAAATAACAAATAGCATTAAATTCCAAAATTATTATTGTCACAAATCTAAGACCTATACAAGTTATATTAAAGTTAGGATATGATATCTCTCATTCTATTGATTCTCCCTTATGTAATTAAAAATGTCTCGCCTTCTAGCCCCTCGTTGCTACATTTAGAATTTTCCCCTTTGCACAACCTAAGTTCTCTTAATTCAAATCTACATGCATAGTTTAATAAAAAATTTCCCATATATCTGAAAACTTTAACAGGAAAAAAGATACCTAATTTCATTGGATGAGACATGGAAAATATTGATTACAACTTGTGCAATTGCCATCATCTAGGTACTACTATTGCTCGCATGCCAAAATTTCTCGCGACATCCAATCTTGCACCTCGCGCTGGCTATGTCTCGCTTATCAGAACATATCTCACGAGTCTCTGAGGAATTTAAAAGATGCCACCAAACATAAAGATGCGAATGTAATGAAAAATGTACAGCTCCGGCTCTTCCATTCTATCTCTCGGATTCTTTACAATACCCGAATTACCCAAGCCACAAGCTTTTACAAAATTAGAGAATGGCATCACGCTTGAGATGGCCAGCTTCCATTGGAGAGCAGAAAATGGCCTAAAACAAGGATTTATGAGAAAATCAACCACAACAGCAGAGCAAGCTTCCTCCAAAGTCCAAACACCCATCAGAAACACCGTTCGGTAAAAATGGCTCAAACAGGCCAAATAAAACCACTCAGAGAGGACAAAGATGAACGATAGCCAAAAGCATAACAGAGATACGGCACAAGAGGAACAAAAAAAAAAAAAAAACGAACTTTGGACTACATTTCAGCAATACAGTAGAGCATAGAGCAAAACAAGATGGATGGAGAGACGAGTAGCGAGGCGAGGAAATACCTTCTAAGGTTGGGAGAAACCTAAGGGAGAGGGGGGGTTTTCTCTTTTTCTCTCGGGCGCAGTGGGATTTGGGGTTTTCGAGGGTTTTGTCGCCGGTGGCATGGAGGCGTGGCTGAGGATAGGAAGACTGGAAGAGGCCAGCATAGCCATCGCGTTCTCCCGAACGGCGTTTTGAATGCGAGAGAAGCGACAAGAATCCAATGAGTTGGATGGGTGGGTGGATCTTTTTCGATGGTTAAGCGAACGGCGGATCATCTATTTCTATGCCACCAGAACGAATTATTACTTTGATTACTCGTAGTAGAATGAAAAGGATTAAATAGATGTGAAGCCAAAAGGAAAAAAAAAAAAAAAAAAACAAATTCTAATTTGAAAGGACGTCATCAAAGAGGATTTGGGTAAGGTGCAACTCGGGTCATAAAACTTAAGTTTTTTTAAATTCTAATTTTAATTTTATTGATAAAATATTAATCATGAAAAAAAAATTTAAAAAAATAAATAAATATTAAATTATGGATCCTAAAGATGAAAAATAAAATTTCTTGCCGAA
Source organism: Calamus simplicifolius (assembly GCA_900491605.1). NCBI lineage: Eukaryota > Viridiplantae > Streptophyta > Magnoliopsida > Arecales > Arecaceae > Calamus > Calamus simplicifolius. The sequence continues at coordinate 209,089 of UESW01001477.1, forward strand.
CGCATAAGTTAGACTCGGAGCAAAGTCTTACCTTTCGAAACAAAGAAGAGAAGGAGGTGTTGTAAACAAAGAAGAAGTGAAAGTGGGAAGTGAAACCAAATGTGCGAATGGTCCGCTTTATGTTTGTTCTTTTCTGGCCTGCTATCGATGGCCTTGCCCTCCTCGCTCTCAAGTTGACCATCTCGTCTGATCCAATTGGTGCCTTCAACGCTCCCAAAAATGATGCTGATAAGCTACCCCCGTTCGGGTAATCCTCGGGTTCGGATTATCTTGAGTTCGGGTTGCGGTCAACCCTAACCCGGATCAATTGCAATCAGACCGAATTAAAGGATCTTCGGGTTCGAGTTGAGCAAATAGAGTTTGAACCCGACCCAAGTTGCACCCTTAGATTTGAAAGGGAACTCAAAAATGTACTATCATAAACAATTTTAAAATGGTGAACATACTTTAATGTAATAGATATAATTATTTTTTATCAAATATCATAGCTCGGAAAATCTACCACTGAGAAACTTTTTCTTAAAAAAACAATATGGCTCATCTCAAACTAAAATAAATAAATAAATTAATTAATTAAAGTGTGGTTGCTTGATATTCATTTTTTCTTAAAATTCATTAAATTCTTTCATTAAATAAGCTATTATGGTATAATTTTTCTGCTTAGAATCTCTATTTTCTTGTGAGAATCTCCTATTTTTCTATAATTAATTGTGACGAAGTAAATAATTGCTACTGAGTGCTCGTGCAAATTAAATCTTAATTTTACTTATTTATAATAAATTTATTTAATGAAACAAATATTTCAAATATGCTATTGCAGCATGAAAGAACCTCTCTTTGTCATTGAAGTGTAGGGATAACTCATCCAATTTTTGAAGGTGATTCCATGTCTATTACATATGGCATAACTCATTTTCTAATCAAGGATTCTCTACCTTTATTTCAAGCATATCACATTCTTTGAAAAGAGAACTAACTTATAGACCGGTTGCTAAGAAAATAAATTGAAGAAGCCCCTCAAACATAAACTCAAAGCTATTTACTTATTCATTCTACTATCTTGTTAACTAAATCCATATGGTTGTATATTATCTTTAAATATATTATATATAAAGAAAATAATTTATCTTTCTTGCAAAATTAATAAGCGAGCAAAACTTTTGAGGGAGATGCTCTTACTGTGATTCGATGGCTCCGTCAAGATCATGCAATCACCTGCCATCCAACCCTTTGATATCAGATATTCGCTCTCTCCTCCAGGAGGTTCACAGTATCCAGATCTGTCACACCTTCCGAGAAGTTTCAGCGGCTGATGGATTGCCGCTAGGGTGGCCGACCATTCTGGCTTCTGGCAGTGAAAGCTCGGGGATCGCTGTCCTCTTATGCTTTCCCAACTTTGTATGCTGATAGATTGGGTTTGAGTCACCCTATATTGGTGTAATCACCCGACTATACCAAAAAAAAAAAAAAGAATTGGCATAGCAACTTTTTTTTCTACATCTACTCCATGTTTTAATTCAATTGATATGTTATAAAATTTGTTAACATGTGAATGAAACACATTCTTTTTTTAGGTTGAAGGGTATTTTGGTAATTTTATATATTGTGGCCTTAACAATGCATACCATATATCATAAGGAATTTCCTTTTCATTTCAATTTCGATTGGCTTAAGACTAAACTTCAAATTTTATAGAAATAAGGTTAAGTAAACCCTTGCTCGATGCTAAATTAATGCTTAATCTTGTTTGTGGTTTATACATGAGCCTATAAAATTATCTAATTTAAGTTATTTGCATCAATTTGATGCAAATTTAATTAAAATCCATTGCAATCACATTTTAAATTCCAATCTATATTAATTGGGTCAAGGCTGACTAAATTTGAGTCCCATAGCTGGGGATTGGTCTTGAAGGCAAATTGGTTTTTAATTACATCAAAAGTTGCATTCCGCATTAGCCTGAGTAAAGTTTACATCAAGACTCTTGTAATTAAATTATATTTTCATCCTACCTTATTGAAAGGAATCGCACCAGTTAATGTGCTTTGCGCATGTCATTCTTGGACCCTTTTTGAGCCAATGCTGCAACAACTGCATTACCTTAACTACCTCTCAAGCCTTGATCATTAATAAGCCCGGAGTCATCCTCCACTCATAATTTTAGAATGCCAAGGGCTATTAGATTACATATTTTGCACTAGACTTGGTCAATTTTAAGTCGATTTTACACTTGGATTGAGTCCGAAAGATCAATCCTAAGGCATCCAAGGCCACCAAAGCTGATCTCGAAGGAAACCCATAGAGGATTTCTACTAGATAGATAATTTAGCCTAAGTAAATTTATTAACATCCAATGTTAGTACATTTTAGATATGATTGAGCAAAAAGAAGTCACTTTAAGCATCTTCACTGTTAGAATGATGGCTATAAATGATCAAAAAGTTAATTTTTAAAATATTATATTTTAATCATAAACTTGTATTATTATGCTTTTTAACATCATAATTTAATATAGTTCTTATGAATTGAATCATGAAATTTATTATTGTAGTAATTTTATTTAAATATATTTTATTTATTATAAAACTTAATATTTTATTATTTTTTTTTATTTTTATTTTTTAATATATGATCAAGAATAAAAATTTAAAAAAATTTGAATATTAAAAATAGAGTTAATTGGGATGCAATCTTGAGGGGACGAAGATCTTTGGAAGAATAAGAGATAGGCAACATGGGGATGAAGATAGAGCATAGGAATAGAGATGGGAAGTGGTTTCTCGCTCTTATTTCATTGTTATTTCTAATAAGATTGGCTAGCAATTAAAAAATAAGAGTTGTTGCCATCAAATCATATTCTTCTGATGTCGAAAAATGAAGATCTCGTCCTCGAAGAAGCTCCTGCAAGAAATTCTTCGGGGACCGATTGCACCGATGAGGATCCTTCGATGCTCAAGTAAGTGACTCGAGAACAGTGAAGAAAAAGAGCCAGTAGAAAGTAGTTAGAGAGCTTGAGTTCATATCCCTTCTCTCGTTGTGAGTGTAGGTTCTTATACCTGTCCGAAGATCTCCTTTTTCACTCTCGGAAGGTGGCTAATTCTGAGGCGCTATTGTCCAGTAGTGGGCAGGTGGCCAAGCTGACAAAGACAGGTTGCAACCAACACTAAGCATGTTAGAGGTATCTTGCCCCGCCAGTCGCCTGCCAGGCCCGGCACCATAGGTGGCAGATAGGCCCAGTCATGTTAGATAGATGCCGCTACGGATAGTGGCCATGCGTAATCGCAGACAGTTAGTGGGTCATGTGGCAGTCACAGATTGGTAGTGGGCCACGTGTTAGTGTCAGGTGGCTCAAGGTAGCGGGGACCTGAACTCCGAGGCCGAGGGGACTTGAGGTCCAAGGCCGAGGGAACTCAGGTCTGAGGCTGAAGGGACTTGAGGTCCGAGGCCGAGGGGACTTGAGATCCAAGGCCGAGGGGGTCTCGGAGGTCCGAGGCCAAGGGGACTTTAGGTCCAAGGCCGAGGGGACTTGAGGTCCGAGGCCGAGGGGTCTCAGGGGTCAGAGGTTGAGGGAGCCTCGAAGGCCGAGGCCAAGGGGCTTCGGGGTCCGAAGCTAGGGTTCCGTCAGTTGCCTCTTCCGTCAACTCTAACGCGGTTTGATCAGCCACATCAGATGCTCCCTCGCCCCTGAGACGATGCAGGCCCACCCCTGCTAGGCGAAAGGGGCGTAAGTCCCCAGGTGGCTGATCCCAATGCACTGCCAATTGCGAAGGGGTTCATATCCCTAGGGTACAGTGGTTTCTTAGCGCGGGTGTCTTGGGCGTTACAGAGCTACTACCCCTGCCAACCATCAGATCTGTAGGGATCTGCCTCGAAACGGGGGCATCCTTTCAGAACCCATGAAAAGCGACCGCCATCATCGTCATCATAGTGCTGACACCAGCGATGCTTCGCGATTGGTCTAAGACGGAGCGCCCCACGTGCTGGGCACCTACCGAGGTGACACCGCCTATAGCGGGGGTCCGCGTGGCTGGCTAGGCTAGGCAGAATGATTCGAAACCGATAAGTCGGGGGAGAGCTCTATACCTGGCATTCTACCCCTCGATATCATCTTCTTCCTCGAGCTCTTGTCCTATCCGCATCTTCCCCCGAGCTGTTCTTGCTGCTCCTCCCCCTAATCTAGGTTAGTTCTTCGATCATTTATAGCTTTTCCATGGCTTCCTCTCCATCTTGGTCCTCTTCTATTTCTTCTGAGGATCACATTTCTTCCTCGGGGCTACGAGCCTCTTCATCTCCCGCACCATCTTGGTCTTCTTCCTCCTTTGAGGACCATGTTCCTCTTTCCCAACGGCGAGTCGCTGGCTCGGCTCCTGCTAGGGTTGCTCGGCGGCCGCCGGCACCCCATCAAGGGTGGGGGCGAAATTCCCGGTAGGGACCACCTCCACGGTAATGGACCAAGAGTTGGCCAACATTAGAGCCTGTTACGAGATTTTGAGTAGCATCCTGTTGTTTCTCCCCAACCCCGACGATAGGGTAGTCTCCTTCCGGCCTGGTAGAGTCGCTATCTATGAGGTCTCCCTTAGAATAGGTCTTCGCTTTCCCTACCATCTCTTCTTCCATAATCTTCTTGACCGGTATTTTTTGACGCCCGCCCAGTTGATTCCGAACTTCATTTGGACCATTTGCATCTTCATAGTGCTTTGTCATCTTCATGGCATTGAGGCTAGGATATCCCTTTTTTGTTGTTTTTACACCATCCGACAACAATCGAGCTAGTGGTTGTTCCAGCCTCGGCTTGGCCAAACCCTCAAGTTAGGTTTGCCTTGGAAGTCCCGCTTCTTCTTCGCTGATCTCGAGGGGGTGAGGTCGAGGTTGGGGGACCCGAACACGAGCCCAAACAAGGATTCGACGGTGGCCCCAGGGGACAGGGAGGCACTCTGATAGCTATTTACAACCGCGGTCCCCCGCTACAATCAACTTCTATCGGAGGATAACTTCCGGCTCGCAGGCATCTCCTCCCGCAGCGATGAGCGGCTGCAGAGCTTCGATGCTCTTCACTCGCTCTTCTTTTCTTCCTCTCTCTCTCTCGTCTCTTTTTTTTTTTTAACTTGGTTATCAGTTTCTGCAGTGATGAAGATTGTGGTCCACATCGCCAGGAGGGCGGCAGTGAAGAGGAAGAGAGTCCTCAAGGATACCAAGGGATCGAGCGGGAGGCAACGGACCCAGGCTCCAAGTTGGCCTTTGGCATGGTCCCCCCCCCTCCCCCGGAACGTGAAGGGGAATGAGCGCTCGACCCTGCCATTGACCTCATGGCCGATACTCCCTCGGAGGGAGTGAGAGCTGAGGAGGCCACAGCGCCGGCAGAGCTCACCGCCCCGATTGCCGAACCAACACAAACAGAAGTGGAGCCGAGCTCGGGCAAGGGCCCCTTTGGGGGGCGAGCGAGTGAGGGCCACCCAGCCGCAGCAGTAGCAGTGGGGCCATAGGTGGAGGAGGTGCTGACGGCCTCCGGCTCCGCACCCGCAACACCTGAGCCAACTGAGGCCGCAGAGGGAGGCGAGGTTAGGGTGATCCCTTCCCGGCCCTCGATGATGAACCATGATCGCCGGGCAGAGCGACTCATCACCCAGATCATCCTGCCCGAGTTCTAGGAGGAGCTTCGTCAGCTGGGGGCCTCGACCTTCTTCAAGGAGGCCTTTGTGGCCCACATTCGGATATGCTACCTTACGTGGCTTTCAAGACCCCCCCAATTTTTTTTTTTAACTATCTTGTACTGACTCATCTTTGGTACAGTCAATGAACTCCTTGGTGGCCATGAGGGAGGTCATCGACCAAGGAAACACCGTTCTCCACCAGGCCCAATGGGAGGCCATCGAAGCTTGGGACCAAGCCAAGAGGATAGAGGAAGCCCTAGAGGCAGCGCAGACCCATTGGGCCGCCGAGCTCGAGGAGGCTGCCCGTCGGGCGGTCATTGAGGCCGAGCGCGCCCGGTGGCTATGGACCAGCTGGGGGCTGCTATGGACCAGTTGAAATCTCACGACACCCTATCTCTAAGGAGACGATACCCGTGCTTAAAACTGACCACGGAGATAATTCCAGCGACACCCTAGTTCGAATTCGGCCGTAAATCCTTCGCGACACCCCAGTTGAAATCCCGCGACACCCTAGCTTTAGGGCGATGACACCCGTGCTTACAAATGACCACATAGAGAGTCCCCGGCGACACCCTAGTCGAATTCGGTCGTAAATCATTCATGACACCCCAGTCGAAATATCACGACACCTAGCTTTAGGGCGACGACACCCGTGCTTACAAATGACCACATAGAGAGTCCCTGGCGACACCCTAGTCGAATTCGGCCGTAAATCCTTCGCAACACCCCAGTTGAAATATCACGACACCCTAGCTTTAAGGCAACGACACCTGTCGTTAGAACTGACCACGGAGAGAATCCCCGTGACACCCTAGTTCTAATTCGGCCGAAAATCAATCGCGACACCCCAGTTGAAATCTCACGACACCCTAGCTCTAACGAGATGACACCCGTGCTTAAAACTGACCACGGAGATAATCCCAGCGACACCCTAGTTCGAATTCGGCCGTAAATCCTTCGCGACACCCCAGTTGAAATCCCATGATACCCTAGCTTTAGGGCGACGACACCCGTGCTTAAATGACCACATAGAGAGTCCCCGGTGACACCCTAGTCGAATTCAGCCGTAAATCATTCGCGACACCCCAGTCGAAATATCACGACACCCTAGCTTTAAGGCAACGACACCCATCGTTAGAACTGACCACGGAGAGAATCCCTGCGACACCCTAGTTCAACATCGGCTGTAAATCCTTCGCGACACCCCAGTTGAAATTTCACGACACCCTAGCTTTAAGCTCATGACACCCAAGCTTGAACAAGGCGGGAATTTGACGTCACCCTAGTACTAATTCGACAACACCCTAGTAACTCAGCCATGTCATCTTTCCGAGAAAAGTTGCAAAACATGGGCAGTTCCTATGGGTTTGCGGGTCTCTGTGATGTGATCGTGGCGATCCGGTGTCCTTTCGTATTTCTCTGAGGTCGGCATAAACCCTAGAAAAAGCACTCATTCGTCTGTTGCTCGAGAAGCCATCCTTTTGCTCAAGAAGCCATCCTTCGTCTCTTGCTCGAGAAGCCACTGGTCTCCTTTTCCCTCCTAAATTTGTCCCATAGTTCATTCTTCGTATACTTCATTCATGGAGATGAGTTCTTTCGTATGTGGACGAAGACCGCGAACAAAGAAGAAGCAGACGGAGAAAATGGCAGAACAATGCAAGGACATGGTTCTTCGTTCGAATGAGGATGCGGCTCCTTCAGGTATGTTTATCACTATATTAAATATTATGACATCCTCTCTTAAAATTTCATGACAAGTATGTCTTCTGTCTTACCCTCTGTTTCAGTTGATAATAAAATTGTTCCAGTCCCCCCAGTGAAGGCTTCCCAGCTATTTAAGAATAGCTGCAGGCCGGCCGTATACGTTCAGAAGGTTTGGAGGATGGGGTTCTCTAGACGGCATACAAAACTGATTCGAAGGACCCATTTGGTGCCTTCGTCGACATGCAGACGTTCACAGTCGACGGGCGACTGCTAGCAGACATCATAAGATGTCACAATGGAGGCGACGAGTTCATGTTTTGCGAAAGCCAGTTCTATTCAGTGCGACGAAGTCACACTCATTCTGGGACTTCCAGCTCATGGGAAGAAGATCGACACGTCCAGCCAAATGTTCAACGAAGTTGTTCAGACGGTTTGGCCAGGGTTTAGATCTTCGCCAAGAAGGTTTGGAGAAGTTGATATTTCAACTCCGATCATCTAAAGTACAGGAGGATGTCGAGGACACCGTCCGACTTTGGATCGCATACATGTTGGCCATGTTTTTGGCTCCAAAGTCTAATCAGAGATGTCCACGGTATCTCATCCAGCACTTGGATGACTTAAGTCAACTGGGTAGCATCGACTGGGCTTCGGCACTGAAGGAGTTGATTGTTCTGGCTCTCCCAGAAATAGCTGCTTGCTTGCGTTCCGAGGAGCCGGTGCACTCAAAGAATGCAAAAAAAGTTAGGAGGCAGCCTACCCTGTTCGGATGCTCGGCAGCACTGGTGGTAAGGATTATTGAGACACATAATTAGTGTTGTGAGTAAATTTTTTTTGTAATATTACATTATTTAATATCCAAAAAAATATCATATTCAGGCATGGTTCCTCGAGCATACATCAATGCGAGAACCAGCATACCCTGATAAACGGCCCGGCTGTTGAAGTGGTATGACCACCAAATGAAGATCCAATCGGTTCGGGTTGCCGACTTGCAGCCTCACGACTTGGTAAGCTAGTTCATTGCTCCATTGCTCTGACCATTTTTTTCAACTTAATGCGTCAATATGTTCACTTAATATTAATTTGTTATCATCTTGCGTTGCAGATGGAGGGAGCTACTGTACCATTGCCAGAAGATTGGCTTCTCCCTCAGCAGAATGTAGCATCCCCCCTCAACCAATAGATACCTGCGCCCCTCAACCAACGGATAGCTGCGCAAGATGCGCCGAGTTGAGGACTGAATTGGAGTGCGTTAAGGATCAACTCGACGATGTCAGGCACAGGCTGTCCATTGCTGAGAGCCTCCTCAGTTCACTGGTCAGAAGGAAAGTAATGCAATAAATGAGGAGGACAAGGGAGACGAGAAAACAGAGAAGGTGCATTCCCTGGAGTTGGTCCTCCGTGAGCCTGGTAATGAAATAGTGAGGAGAAGAAGATGGAGGAGGACCATTCATCCGAGATCCAATTGAGACAGGGAATGCAAAAGCAGAGGAGAAGAGATTGGAGGGGGATTCATTGGCTGATAAAACAGAGCATGGGAATGAAAATAAAGATGAGTCCATATCCGATAATAAACTTGGCACCCCTGCGCCAAAGGATGACAATATGGACATAGAAATAATTGGAGTGCCTTCGCTTGTTAGGAGGATTAAAAAAGAGCCGAGGAAGCGTAAGGCATCCACGGTCGTCGGAGAATGTTATGAGACAACCCGTCCTAAAAAGTCGGCGAAGACAGTGGGCACGTCAAAGCCCAACACAACGTCGAAGATGACCAAATAATTATTCAAAATTTTTTGAGCGAGCGACAAACCGACGAGATCGTCTACACAAATATTTTCTGGCGTTGTAACAAGAAAAATCTTCAAGATCTCATTAACAATGAAATGATAATAGATGATGTAAGTATATCAAGGAACATGTTCTAGTTGTTGATTTTAGAATTATATTAATCGGTTTACATTGCATTGGCAGATAATTGATTGCGGCCAGGAGTTTCTGATGCGCAACTGGGCAGAGCATCCTGACCGATACCATAAGTGCATATTTGCATCAGTTTTCGTATCTGCTCTGTGTCTGACTTCCTCATCACCTGCTCATGAACTTGCTGGAACATCAGGGGCTGCGATATTTGACAATGTATCGGATGAAGATAAGGCCCAATTCCGGTTTCTTTTCACCGTAATAAACTCTGATAACTCGCACTGGCATTTTTTATCGACATGGAAAGAAAGGTGTTCATGCACCTGAATTCATTGAAACGCAACCCGAGTACAAGGCCAATGCAAGGAAATGGCATACAATTCTAGGCCACATATTCCATATCTACTGCGATAAGAAGGAAGCGATGGATTGGCCGATGGAAAGATATTTCGGATTGCCCAAGCCAACCGACCGGATTGCTGGATTGCGGCCTATACTGTCTGAGATACATGGAATGTCTTGCTCGACGGGACAATCCTGATATGAAGATGGATTTCATGGATGAGGAAGTCAGAGATTACCGGCGACACTTAGCTGCGATGATATTGAGAGAGGGCCTGAACAAAAAGATTAGCGACATTGTCGAAAAATGTTCTTAATTTTTTTATTCTTCTTTGAATGAAAATTGAATGTAATTTATTCATATTAACACTGATTAATATTTAATGCAAATGCACAAATTTTATATTGTGAGCAGGATTGTCCTCGATGTATTCATATGTTTGCCTTCGTATGTTTCCGCCTTTCGGGTGTCGCCGCGCAAGAGCTAGGGAGTCGTTTGCCAAGAGCTAGGGTGTCGTCGCTAAAATCTTCGGTGTCGGTTCGCGAGCACTGGGATGTCTCGTAGGTTTCGCCTTTCGGGTGTCGCCGCGCAAGAGCTAGGGTGTCGTAGCCAAGAGCTGGGGTGTCATCGCGCTAAAATCTTCGGTGTCGGTTCGCGAGTACTGGGATGTCTCGTAGGTTTCGCCTTTCGGGTGTCGCCGCGCAAGAGCTAGGGAGTCGTTTGCCAAGAGCTGGGGTGTCGTCGCGCTAAAATCTTTGGTGTCGGTTCGCGAGTACTGGGATGTCTCGTAGGTTTCCGCCTTTCGGGTGTCGCCGCGCAAGAGCTAGGGTGTCGTTAAGAGCTGGGGTGTCGTCGCGCTAAAATCTTCGGTGTCGGTTCGCGAGTACTGGGATGTCTCGTAGGTTTCCGCCTTTCGGGTGTCGCCGCAAGAGCTAGGGTGTCGTTAGCCAAGAGCTGGGGTGTCGTCGCGCTAAAATCTTCGGTGTCGGTTCGCGAGTACTGGGATGTCTCGTAGGTTTCGCCTTTCGGGTGTCGCCGCGCAAGAGCTAGGGTGTCGTTAGCCAAGAGCTGGGGTGTCGTCGCGCTAAAATCTTTGGTGTCGGTTCGCGAGTACTGGGATGTCTCGTAGGTTTCCGCCTTTCGGGTGTCGCCGCGCAAGAGCTAGGGTGTCGTTAGCCAAGAGCTGGGGTGTCGTCGCGCTAAAATCTTCGGTGTCGGTTCGCGAGCACTGGGATGTCTCGTAGGTTTCCGCCTTTCGGGTGTCGCCGCGCAAGAGCTAGGGTGTCGTTAGCCAAGAGCTGGGGTGTCGTCGCGCTAAAATCTTCGGTGTCGGTTCGCGTACTGGGATGTCTCGTAGGTTTCCGCCTTTCGGGTGTCCGCGCAAGAGCTAGGGAGTCGTTAGCCAAGAGCTGGGGTGTGTCGTACTAAAAGCACTTCATTTACTGAAATAGACACCCTATTTTGAAAGCATTTCATTTGCGACCAAGCCACCATAATTCAAAAGTTACGACACCCGTGTTTTATATATGCTCTTGTGTAAGTTGACTCAATACATAAGCATCAAATTCGTCCATCAAAGTTTCGGAAGGCGGAACAATTCTCTCCAGGTCCTCTTCAGTATTAATAGACTGCAAACAAGTCTGCCTGATGCTTGAAGCAGCTCTTTCCTTGACCTGATTTTTCCTTGATCTTTTTGACTTCTTCTCGACTCCACTCTTTAATCTGTTCTCTCTCGGGCGACCTTTCGTCCTAATTTGTTCAGGATCTTGAATTACAAGCTCTGTACGTGGTTTAGCTGCGCAGTTGGCATCCACGCAATTTTGAATATAGGTGTTAGACCATCCATCACTACATTAAATGCATCTTCAGACATGGAGGCTATCTCTGCGAGCTTCGTCATCCGATGACTCAGCAAACTATATCTACAATCATTAACATAATATTAACGATAACAAATATTAAGACATTTCAATTAAAAAATTGTCACTGCGTACCGTGAGTTTCGTGTGCTTTTATCATAACCCTCAGTATTGCAGTCGAATTCGTCGAATTGGTATTTCATGTCCTTGCACCATCTCTTCAAGAAGTATTTATCTGGTAAACGAAATACGTCACTTTGATGAAGAACCAACAGGGCATGCCTACACAGGTACCCCTTGAACTGAAAGGATCGGCACTGGCATTGGACATCCTCAATATTTCTATCGTATGACACGATATAATCTTTGATCATCTCCTTGCCAATTCCATCGACTTCAATCCTTTCATACGACTTTACGGAATATAAACAAGTGTTGCCAGCTTCCTTGATCAATTTTGTATTTGATGCAGCCATTTCAAGGATCTCATTCTGAAATTTTTTGAAAATGCTCCTTGTATACCTTCCTGCAGCTTGTCTCTCAAAAGGTGATGATGTCTTTAGGAAAGCAATCGTTTGCAACGTCCTATTATCTTCCTCATTTTCGGCCTCGTATCTTTTTTCCAAGGCATCTTCGTACTTACTTATGAACTCCGTTAGTGTTGTCTTCGAATTTATAAACCCATCGAAGAAGTGATTAATGCCCTCGCTCCTTTGTGAAGATGACATCCCTGTTCAAAATTTTGTCAACAAAAAAAAAAGCGTTTAACGCGAACATGAACCAAAGACAATGACATACAAACCTGCGAAGAATGTATCCTTTAGGTAAACTGGGACCCATTTTTCCCGACATTCGTAAAGGACATTGAACCAATCTATAGACTTGCATTCTTTATATTTCTCCATAACATGTGCCCACCTTTCCTCGAATGACTGTATGGTCAATGAATCATATATCGCCTCATCGAAATCAACCATAAACTTGGGATTTGCCGTGCAAATGTGGCCAATCTTTTCGGTATCTTCTTCAATATATGCCAAAGACAAAATCGATGTCGTGTGTTAGGAAAAACTTCTTTGACAGCAGCCTCGATTGCCTTATCTTGGTCAGTAATCATGGCAATAGGTGCTTGACCACCATTTGCATCCAGCCAAGTCTGAAAAACCCATTTATATGTCTCAGTACTCTCATCAGACAACAATGCGCATCCAAGCAAGGTGGACTGTCCATGATGGTTGACCCCAACGAATGGACAAAAAGGCATTTGATATCTGTTTGTCAAGTACGTTGAGTCAAAGCTTAGAACATCACCGAAGTATGTGCATGCCAATCTTGACCTTGGATGAATCCAGAAGACAGACCTCAGATGACCATTATCATTGAGGTCTAAGGAATAGAAGAAATTGGGATTTCTGAGTTGCATTTCGGCGAAATGAATTACCATCGACTGAGCATCTCCTTCTTTCAGCTTAGACTGACGTTCGCGACAAATGAAGTTACGAGCATCCTTCTCGGTGAAATCCAATTGTCCTCTGCCCCCTTTTCTCCTTGCTATGGCAGAGTATATCTGAGTCGTCGGAACATTCACGGCATGTAAATTGCTGATCTCTGCCTTCTCTGGTGTGCTGATCCTCCTATGCGACCGTAGATAACCAGTTGATGTTATGGACATCCCATGGTTATGTTCTAGAGAAACCTCATCCAATATCCACTTACCACTTGTAGCATTCAGTCTTGCTTTTATGGATGCCATACAATCAACTTTCCCAGTATCCCTATGATTCATACTCTTCTCTGATTTTCTAGATTTTCCTTGCCTCCAACACGCCAGGTGCTTGAAGCAAAGTTGTTTTTTGTTGTTGGCCCTGCTACACACTGTTGTGATTCCAAAACCAACTCGTTTCGCGTATCCATTGTAGAACGTATATACATCATCTGCTGAATTGAATTCCATCCCAGTTTGAGGAACTACAATATCATCCACTGCATTTGGAGCGACGGGTGAAGGTGCACGGCCGGGAGTGTTATCGATTTCTTTCCGATCTACAATTTCAGCATCAACTGTGAAAATATAGGCACGCAGTCATGAACAATGATATCCATAGATTTAGTTGTCAATATATGCTGACAAAGGATTAGGATTTAGGACACGAAGGTTAAAACAATACGACACCCCATTTATCATCTCACGACACCCTAGTGATAAGGCAGGCCGTGCACCTTCACCCGTCGTGCAAATGTGGCCATTTGAACTGATCACGGTGAGAATACCCGACACCCCTTGTCGAATTCAGCCGCAACTCCTTCGCGACACCCAGGAGAATTGGATTTCGGCCGAAACTCCTTCGAGACACCCCTATTGAAAGCTCACGACACCCTAGCTTTAAGGCGATGACACCCGTGCTTAGAACTGACCGCGCGGACAATCCCCGTGACACCCCAGGAGAATTGGATTTCGGCCGAAACTCCTACGAGACACCCCTGTTGAAAGCTCACGACACCCTAGCTTTAAGGCGATGACACCCGTGCTTAGAACTGATCACGGTGAGAATACCCGCGACACTGTCGAATTCAGCCGAAACTCCTTCGCGACACCCCAGTTGAAATCTAATGACACCCTAGCACCAATGCTACGACACCCGTGCTTAGAACTGACCGCGGAGAATCCCCGCGACACCCCAGGGAGAATTGGATTTCGGCCGAAACTCCTTAGAGACACCCCTGTTGAAAGCTCACGACCCTAGCTTTAAGGCGACGACACCCATGCTTAGAACTGATCACGGTGAGAATACCCACGACACCCTTGTCAATTCAGCCAAACTCCTTCGCGATACCCCAGTTGAAATCTAATGACACCCTAGCACCAATGCTATGACACCCGTGCTTAGAACTGACCGCGGAGAATCCCCGCGACACAGGGAGAATTGGATTTTGGCCGAAACTCCTTAGAGACACCCTGTTGAAAGTTCACGACACCCTAGCTTTAAGGCGACGACACCCGTGCTTAGAACTGACCACGGCGAGAAGGCCGCGACAACCAAGTTACTAAAATTTATTTTTATTTATCAAAAAAGAAAAGAAAAAAAGTACATTAGCCCTCACTGGGGCTTCTCATCTCCTTTGGTCGCTGCGTCGGCGATCTGGCGCTGGAGGGACGCTACTTGCCCCTCCAGCTGGCTGTTGGCCCGACGCAGGACCTCGATCTTTCTCGTTGAAACGGCCAGGTATTGCTCGGCCGCCTTGTTGAGTCGCTCGCTGATTGCGAGCGACTCCGCATAGACCTCCGCGTCGATGGTGACCGTTGCGCGGCGGCTGCCATGGCTGCCAGTAGATCGCCCCTCGCCTCTGGAAGCCATCTCAGTATCAAAAAAGCTGAAAAGGTGATTAACGATGGCATTCCCCCATCCATATTTAAGGTACTCCTGGCGGGTGTTTCGATTGCCACGCGCCACCATCTCAGTGGGCGGTTCACAGGAATCGAATCGGTGCACCCCCCCCCCCTCGTTGAGTTTCGAGGGATGGGGAACAGAAGAGAGTTTCGGGAAGCCAACCGTAGTAAGTTTTACGTCGTCCCAAGAGAAAATTCACGACACCCAAGGATGATTTGGATTTCGGCCGAAACTCCTTCGCGACACCCCACTTGAAACCTCACGACACCCTAGCATCAATGCTACGACACCCGTGCTTAGAACTGACCACGGAGAGAATCCCCGCGACACCCCAGGGAGAATTGGATTTCGGCCGAAACTCCTTCGAGACACCCCTGTTGAAAGCTCATGACACCCTAGCTTTAAGGCGACGACACCCGTGCTTAGAACTGATCACGGAGAGAACCCCCGCGACACCCCTTGTCGAATTCGGCCGAAACTCCTTCGTGACACCCCAGTTGAAATCTCATGACACCCCAGCACCAATGCTACGACACCGTGCTTAGAACTGACCGCGCGGACAATCCCCGCGACACCCCAGGGAGAATTGGATTTCAGCTCACGACACCCTAGCTTTAAGGCGACACCCGTGCATTAACAGTGAACCCACGTTAATCACCTTTTCAGGGTGTCGTCCCCTTAAAGCTAGGGTATCGTGAGATTTCAACTGGGGTGTCGCGAAGGAGTTGCGGCTGAATTCGACAAGGGGTGTCGCGGGTATTCTCACCGTGATCATTTCTAAGCACGGGTGTCGTCGCCTTAAAGCTAGGGTGTCGTGAGCTTTCAACAGGGGTGTCTCGAAGGAGTTTCGGCCAAATCCAATTCTCCCTGGGGTGTCGCGGGGATTCTCTTCGCGGTCAGTTCTAAGCACGGGTGTCGTAGCATTGGTGCTAGGGTGTCATTAGATTTCAACTGGGGTGTCGCGAAGGAGTTTCGGCTGAATTCGACAAGGGTGTCACGGGTATTCTCACCGTGATCAGTTCTAAGCACGGGTGTCGTCGCCTTAAAGCTAGGGTGTCGTGAGCTTTCAACAGGGGTGTCTCGAAGGTGTTTCGACCGAAATCCAATTCTCCCTGGGGTGTCGCGGGGATTCTCCGCGGTCAGTTCTAAGCACGGGTGTCGTAGCATTGGTGCTAGGGTGTCATTAGATTTCAACTGGGGTGTCACGAAGGAGTTTCGGCCGAATTCAACAAGGGGTGTCGCGGGCCTTCTCACCGTGGTCAGTTCTAAGCACGGGTGTCTT
>UESW01001477.1:226466-289735 GCA_900491605.1 Calamus simplicifolius
GCATTAACTAACTCTAACTAGAAAAAATGGTTGGTGTAATAAAGGAGCTTTAGAAAGAAGTGGGAAGAAAGACTTTTTACTTTGTGCTGCGGATGACATTTCCTCCAGAAGTTTTTGTACACAGACTCCAGTAGCCAGGTTTTCCAGCCTCGAAGCTGAAATATTTTCTTTCGACCGGGGAAGAAGGAGAGTTCTTCTTGCACAGATGAAATACAATGTAAAATGGTGCTAGAATGGAGGGAAAGGGCATTTTCGTCCGCACGCTAATTTAAAAAAAAAGTAAACTGCTTTAAATGGCCGTTACGTTCAGAACGTAACATCAAAGCAGAGCCATACCGCCCGCAGGTCATCCACGTAGGAGCCACGTGGACCAATCAGAAGAGATGGTGCAGCCCACGTAGGCCTTGCTGCACCGGGGGGTGTACAAAGTCTTTTCCTTACAAATAATATAAGAGCCAAACCAAGTATGTCGAAGTTGGTAGGCATAAAGAAATAGCTACCCTATAGAACGGTGGTAGAGTCTCACTATGACATGAAGTTATTTTGTAGCACCAACGATCCAATGAAGAAACAAATTGCCATAGGAGCCACACAAAGTTCTTTTTTTTTTTCAAAAAAAAAAGGTCATCAAACTAGACTAGATCGGACTAGACTAAGAATTTTGTAATTAAGATTTAAATATTAGAATTCTGATATTAGACTTAAGTAATTGGTTAGATCTTAGTTTAGATGTGTTCATATTATCTTTTGAAGACTAATTCAATTTAATTGGATTTGTTATACTAGATAAATTAAGAATTTTATTTATATATTTATTTTTTTATGATTCTTAAGGGTCATTGGATTCATGATAATCCATCTTATTAACATAAGATTGTCATGAAGATTACTATGGTGTGTGACGAAAAGGTCGCATTATAAGAGAAAAAGATTGTAATACCTAATATTTAATCCCATATTAGATAAAAAATATTAGATGAAAAAAATATATTATGTGCTTATGACTTAAGCCCACTTGTTACCCATTAACTTTCACTCAAGTTTTTGGGTCATGCGGTTTGAGCTAACTAACAAAATTAATTGAATTAGCAAATGAGCTAAGGGATTGGGTTTAGATAAATTAAACTATTATTTCCACTATATTACTTTAATGAAGTTGTCTTAGTTTTTCTATGAAATAAAACATCCTACTTCTTAACACTTGGGATGATGGATATTATATTGGTCCCTGTTTTTTTTTGACTGTCTCCATCTCAATACTCGGATGGTGAGATGGAGTATTCTTTTCTTTATTTAAAACTATAATAAAAATATAAGCATTGAAAATGTTACAGTTTTTTCTCTAGACTCACGTGGTATTTTTCTAAAATTCAAGATGCTGTTCCATCCCGGTATTGCATCAACATTCTTTTCTTTATAATATTTGTATTTTTTCCTCAAATTTTTTAACTTTTTGTTATCATTAATGAATTTAATTTATATTTTTGGGTGATTTCCATCCAATAACATATTCGAATGTCACGCGCAAAAAAAAAAAAACATAAACTCGGGGTTTTGCTAGAAAGAATGGAATCTGGCCTCTTTCGTTTCCCTTCTCTCTCTAAAACTTCAAAGCCCCACGCCCCTGGCACCCCCTTTGCGATAAAAAAAGAGGGTGAGAGCTGGCCTCTATGTGCTCTTTCTTATTTTCTTTTCGAAACAATCCAATCTGTTCTAGTTAGTCAGGCCTGATACCAGCTATCAGAAATCCCAAGTTGGGTTGGTTACGTCTGAGCTTGGCATTCTCCATTCGACTGAGAAAATGTATGCCAAGCTTGTTATAGCTTTCCTGGATGCTGACAAGATTATTTGGATTGGCAGCAATTTTAATCAAAATTAAACAAGCAAGGAAGATTTTCCAGTCATTGTTAACTCTGCTGTGGTTCAGGGGATAAATGCATGCATTGCCCTGGGTTTGTTAGATCAAGCACATGATCTACTGGATGACATGAGATTTTCTGGGATTAGAGTCAGTTCATCTATTTATTCTTCTCTTTTAAAAGCCTACTGCAAAGAGAAGCGGCATGGAGAGATAATGTCACTTATGCCACATGCTCGAAAGGCTGGCATCCATTCTAGGTCGCGTCGGAATGACTCAAGGGAGGCTCTTCGTCTATTTAAAGAGATGAAAGAGTCTAATATATCAAGATCCAGATAGAAGCTCAATTGAAAAGGAGAGAAGCAGCATTGGCTTTCAGAAGATGGATTGGCTTGACATGAATGTGGTGAGAAACCCATTTTTTCTGCTTAGCCCACTCTTTGCCTCGTCAGCCAATGGCATTGAATATTTCTTTAGAACCAAAGCTGATGCAGTGAATTGAATGGTGAAACTCTATTAAATATCTTTCTTTGATTGGTCTCTTAAATTTTATCAATCCAACATTATGCTTGCAGACAGGTTGGTATAAATTGAACAAGTTCTAACAGAAAACTAAATTAGAAGATCAAATGTAGTCAGATGGCTCATTCCAATATCAAGCATGAGTATGTTTTAGCTCTTCTTTTTTTAAAAAAAAAAAAATTTATTATACTTTTCATCATTTGGATCTTGGATTGAGTTGTTAAATCACAAATTGTCTGTGGCATACTAAACCAAGCGTTCTTTTGACTTGTATCAGTGGACGCATTCTACAAAGAGGGCATGGCTGATATCTCCAATTTTCCACTGAGTCACTTTCTTGGTGTTATTTGAGTGGCAGAAAGGAAGGCAATCTTTATTGTACTATCATTTGTCTGATCAACTGACTTGGGTAAATGTCTCCATCCATGGCTTCGATTCATGATGCAGAATTTCTGTTGGTTGATTTTTTATTCCGAAGAAATGGGTTGTATAGAAGAATTTGAGGCCAAGCATATGCTACTTTGCTTACAACATAGGAAAGATATACAGCGACCAGTGGTACTCTGTACTCCCATTTTATACAAATACAAATCTTTATCATCTTCATATTATTTCATTATATGGATAGAAGTGTACATGCTTTCTAGTGTTGAATGGATTTCAGTTTTCAGCATTTATGGTTGTCAGTATATAGAATTCCATAGAGTCCTTGGGTGTCTGAAAGAGTCAAATTCAGGAAGATACCAGACCTGAGGTCGCATGCAGTACTGAATTAGCCGAAAGTTGCTTATCTGTAATTGGTTGAAGTGCAACAGTGGTATTGCTGTTTTGCTCACAATTATCTGATCTTCTATAATTTGTTTGAATTAAATAGTCTAGAAATGAGTAAGAGATGAATAGTTCTGAAGTTGACAGTTGATTGGCATCTTGACAGTTAGGCAAATAGATCATGGGTTTTTTTGGATGTTACGTTGTAATGAACTAATAATTTTGATCAAAATTAGATATAAAATACATGCGATCATAAGTAGAGGTCATATGAGAAAAATCTAATGATGCTCAAATTGGCATGGAAGTTGTTAAGCAAGGAGAGCTGCAAATTGTTTTGGAATTTTTTTGCTCTTCTCTGTTTCACTAGCTCTTTTTCTGATATCAAGTATTAGGATCTGATGGATGTTAATCTTGTTCTTAATCCATTATGAAGTTTACAAACTAAAATCATCTATGAAGTTTGAAGTTTTGCTTGGAGATCCTGTTAGGCTAAACCATTCCTTAAATTCAATCTGTTTTCATGCTTTTGTATTTAGAAAAGGCTTCAATTTATCATGCATCCAAAAAAGAAAAGAGATATGATTAACAACAAGCCATGTAACTTTACGGGGAGGATGAGTTCCTAGACAAGCATAAGCGTACAATTTAGCAACATGTTGCTTATATCATTTAAAAACTCACGATAAAATTTCACTAGAGAACCAAACATTTTAGGTTCCATTTGTCACGTAAAGATTTCTTTGATCTTCCATATAATGCATAGAAGATATTTTTTATTGCACTGGGTTAATAATATGGTGGGAAAAAGAACAGATTTCGAGCTGACTTAATGTGTGGTAAGCTTTATTAGACTGTTATGTTCATACTTTATGATCAGTGCTCTATGTACTTCTAAGCTATTGATTATATATGTGTGCATGTATAAGTATTAGCCCCTTGAAAGAGGAGTAAACAATTTTAAAATCAATGACAGTTTATTCAAATTGAAGATCCAAATCATTGAATGTGATTTATATTACAAAAAATGCCTAGAAACTAAAATTTATGTATTTTTGATGGTCTCAAATCCATGCATCAAGTTGGTGAAGAAATGAATGATGTCAGTTGTAGTAGTAAGGAAAATACTTGATGGAGCACATCAAAGCTCCACATTATGGATCATGATCTAGATATCTTAAAACATATATTTGAATGATTTATTATTTTATTAATGATAAATTGGGAGTTTGTATGGTAGTACATCTCTTCTTACGTCTAATTCTTATACCACATGATATTGAATCTCTGGTAAGTAGCCTGATGTTCATTCTTTAAGTTGTCTTTTAGTGTATGATATCCATGTAAAATGAAGATGATTGTTCTATTTCAACAAGTGAAATTGCTGTTGAAATGTACTTTATTACTTAAGTTTTTGTTTTTTCAGTATATTTGAAGTACTATTGATTGGAGTATGGATTATTGTAAATATAAAATGTTCTGCAGTAATTTGAATTTCTATCTCTGTTGCTTCCTTGCTATTTCAGTTTCGTTGACAAGTTAATTCAATTTGTTTTTTAATTATTCTCAATTGATTTTGCATGATTTGTTTATTGTTACCCTCTGTTAAATATTGATTCTGGGCAACGAAGACTTCAGACATGATTTTTTCTATTCCCATTGATTTCTTTGCTTGGACATTTAGGAACCAAGATCTCTCTGACCGTCTTTACGGCTGTCTTCTTAAAATGATTTCAGAAAATTTGGTGCCTTTTACCGTATTGACTAAACTAACAATCAGGAGATAACATGGAAGCACAAACTGCAAACTTGATAGGAGATTGGAAGTCAATAAATTTTTTTTTGCTCCATCATGAACTGCTATGAAGCCTTGGGAGAAGGGCTTGACACTCCAAACTTAGTTGGCCCACTATAAATGATAACGAAGTTGGCTCACAACATACCACTCAGTTTTTCCATATACTTTATATTGTTGGTGAGGACATGGTAAACTTTATTGAATCCTTGTTGCTCCCAAGTGGTAACTATACTTTTGTTTGTGATCCTACTTAGCATTAGAATTAGGGCAATTTGCAAAATTTTATTGCTTTATGTGATATGCAGGGATAAAACTGAACTGCTTGATAGTCTGGCCGAAAAAATACAGTATAATTGAGCCGAGCAATTCTTGAAATAGTTATATATTGGTTGACACTGCTGGATGATGCCACTCCTGTCAGATCTTATGCATCAGGTGCTTGGCTGCTTTAAATGCGTGATTCCTCAACCTTTGTTTAGATCCTGGTTTGATGAAATTTCAGAAGTGAAATTTAGATGGAGACATTATGTTAATGAAATTTGATAGTCTAAATTTAGTATTCATTGTTTCCTTTCTTTATTCTTCAATTTAAAGGCATAAAACGGCTGCAAAGGGATTATGGAGTTGAAGAATGTTTTTGGTCTTCGGTGAATCTTCCTCTCTATTCATTACTGTGGGCACTCCTTCCCTTTTGCTTAATCCCTGCATATGTTCTTTTGCTTTTTTTTTTTTCTTTTCTTTCCTTATGCTTTTTCCCTGAATATGATCTCTTTGAGATTTCTTTCTTGGGTTAAAACCCCCTCTTCAGATTTCCTTTTTATTTTTCCCAAATCATTATAAAAAATAAACTCCTGGATGCAGGGGTTTATGTGTAATATATTGGAATAAGATTGAGAGGACACTATTAGTCATTGATGATCTGCTTGTCAAGAAAAGGACTTGACATGGTCAAGCATCTTATTGTTTTACTTCTCTAGGGACTCTTGAATCCTAGCTAAGTACTGATACATGCTATCTAATTAAAATTTCTAATATCAGTGCGTTTAAGGCAGAACTAACATGCCAATTTTAACTACATCTTTTGTGGACATAAAGTCTCCAGAGAAGAGTAATTTAACCTGTGATAGTTCTGTCTCTTGACTGATTAAATAACTATATTGCTCAAAAATCATTCTGAAACTTATCTTCCTCACCTAATTTTGCTAATTCAGTGATTTGATCACACTATTTATTTTGGGGAGCAGGTCGCATTTTCTGTTCCCCATCAAGCTCTGAACTACTTCATAGGGCCTCCATATATGACCATTAAGAAAAGCTTATTTATTTGAATAATGTCTCCACCTGGTCTTTGTTGGAAGAATTCCTCTCTTGATTGGGGCCACTTCTATAACTTTCCTAAGCTTTGTAAGTTGTGCATGGAAGAATTCTTGTCTTCACAGGATGCACACTATGGTTGGATGAACATTGTTCAGCTGAAGTACCTTGCATGTTGGACCATGTAGACTAATTAGACATGGAAGTTGTAGAGGATGTGCGTGTTTGTAGCAAATTCTCTAATAACCAAATGAGATTTCTGTTCCTTTTTCACAACTTCAGTTCCTAGAACAGTGAAACTATTACAACATACGGTGCCTTCTGCTTTTAAAATTTTTGTAGATATATTGCACCTGTATGAAAATGCTTCTAAATGTATCCATGCTATATTATTTTCCAAACTTTTTTTAAACATTTTTTCCCCTTTATGGTCAGAATTGGCTTAGCATGTTGTGACCTGTTGAACCCAATCAAACTGCTTATCATTGATTGTTGCTTCTCTATGAAAAGAGGGAGAGAGGCTTTTTTAATTTTTTTCAATTTTTTGCTTGTAGTATGAGATCTACTGGAAGTCGTATTTAAAACAGGAACCAAAGTCGTATACCAAAAAGAAAGCAATGCATGCAATCCAGTTACATAAATAATATATGCAAAAGAAATGTTTAGATTAATCTGAAAATATGGTTACGAAAGAATATTGTATAAAATTTCAGACAGTGATAATGCGAATAATCTGGTTGCTAGAACCTGTAACAAGCTCCAAGAGTGGTCATGATGTATACATGGCCATCAATATGCGTGTTTAAAACATAACACGCATCCAAAACTATTGCAGCTATCTTACAAGATATATACATGCTACTCTTGAGTCTAATTTCATGCAACCAAGCCAGTAATGGTATTTCAAGTGGCAGCCATGGCCAACCCTTCCCAAACAAACCTTTAAGTTTTCTGCTTGTTTGTTATAACTAGCATGGACCCTGAGGTATCTGTGGGCCATTTCTTGGAGATTTTTCTTTTTAATAAGCAAAGAAAAAAATTGTTTAAGTACATCAAAATGAAGTCCAAGTTGTAAGATATTGATGGGTGTTTCAATACAATTTCATCCAATGATTTAAATATTGGATTGTATCATCATAATTTCAATCGGGGTTCTGATCTCTGTATTATTTTGGTCTTGAAATGCTACAACATTAGAATGTCACCATCCGATTAATCTGATTTCCTAAGAAGTTATTGGAATATTAATTTTTAAAATTTCTAATTTTCTATTTTAATTAATATCTAACAAGTATGATATGTATTAATGTTTTTAAATATAATTTTTGAGTTAATAAATGTATGCATACTGTTGCCGTAGAAATCCATTCTCCAACTCAGGTGCAGCCCACCTTCGGATATGGACACCATCTCTCGCCCGGATGGAACCTGCAAGATAATTCTCACACAAAGAGTATCGGGGGCGGCCCTTTGCGAAAAACCCTTCGACATCCAAGTTAGTGAAGATTCACAGCAAGCAGATATGAGGAGAAGGCTCTCGTAGAAGAGTCCATCAAGAATGGCTTCTCCAAGAGCCGAGGAGCTCTGCTTGAGCTTTAATGGAGTTTTTCTTAGTGAAAGAGTGAGCGTACCTTAAAGGATTTTGAGAATGGTCTTTATAGACTGTCTGAGCGTTGGCGGTTTGTTCACCTGATTCTTTGAACGTGTCTTGAAAGATAGGGAACCAGAATGATGGGGACATGATTCGAATCAAGTTTGTTACAAGGCGGCAAGATTCAAATCTTGTTCGTTAAGAGGATCGACGGCTGAAGAGGCTAATTCGAGCCTTAAGATTCGATTATTTGTTATCTGGCTATTTATAGACAATAGTCCGTACCTGGCTTGATTTTCTTTTCAAGACAACAAGGGCTGATGTGGTTGGAGGGTCATATTCGACTTTTGGCTACTTTGGGCCTGCCAAGGCACAAGGATGGTTCGCCCCTGCCGAGACGAAGAGATTGTCTTTTTTCAAACACAGCGCATGGTAGATCCGAGACTCTGGGGTCTAAGGTCTGAGGCCGAGGGGAACTCCGAGGTCCAAGGTGGCCGAGGGGAACTCTGAACTCCGAGGTCCGAGGCCGAGGGGAATTCCGAGGTCCGAGGCCGAGGGAAGCTCTGGAGTCCAAGGCCGAGGGGAACTCTGAGTCCAAGGCCGAGGGGAACTCTGAGGTTCGAGGTTCAAGGCCGAGGGGAACTTTGGAGTCCAAGTCCGAGGGGAGCTTTGGAGTCCGAGGTCGAGGGAAACTCTAAGGTCCGAGGCCGAGGGAAACTCTGAGTCTGAGGCCGAGGGGAACTCTGAGGTTCGAGGTCCGAGACCGAGGGAAACTCTGAGGTCCTAGGTCGAGGGAAATTTTGAGGTCTGAGGCCGAGGAGAGCTCTGACAGTTACTTGTTCTGTTAGCCCTAACGTGGCTTGATTGGTCACATCAGATCGGAGAGATTGTCTTTTTCTGAGTACGGCATCCGACAGAAAGAAATTGAAAGTGATCCTAACCTTGTTTATACATGCACGGATATCGATGCAATGGTAATTTTTCTCCTCATTACATGTCCCCCACTCCCTAATCCGAAGTGTAGGCTCGGGCGTAGGGAGTAGAGTCCCATGTGGCTTTATCCGGTTGAGGAAATTCAAACAAGCGGAGACGTGCCATGAGGCTCTAATGTACGTCAGGTCGTCGCTTCATTGTTTCCTTCAGTCATGCGAGGAGAAAACCTCTCGCCTAAACTTAGCTTATCACAAAGCCAAGCAAGTAAACCAGCTCTGTTAGAGCTCAAAAATTTTTGGACGACTTTGCCGGGGTTGAAGGTTACATGGCTTTGCCAAAGCAGAAGATAACACCTCGGCTTTGACTGAAGTGAAAGACAATGCCTCGATTTTGACCGAAGTAAGGAAGATGGTACGATCTCTGCTGAAGAGTATTTTTCTTTTCTTAGGGGATTTATTTTATCACTAATGCCTTGTCTTTTCCGATGCAAACTCGTTTTCGTATATGCTAAGCACTCGATCGCTATTGGGCCGCATCCTTTTCCACGGAGGATCTCCGAAGCTTATCCGTATCTCGGGAATTCATAAATGACTTTTGCATATAAGGTCTTGGATCCGACATCAAGAGGAAATCTTCTTTACTATGGTATGGGAAATAGTTCCAGCGTACCCCGGGAAGCACTGAGTTCCACTAAGGTATCTCCACATGGCCTCAGATGCAACATGGTTATCACGCCCTGAGTCCCGAAGTTCTTCCTTTCTTTAATGGCCGCTCTCAGCTTCATATCTATAAAAAGGGGAGAGCGGGATGATGTTTAGAGCATACTCTAGGAAGCCTTCTCACTTTGTGAAAAGAAGCTTTCATGGAGGTTAAGTGTCATGGGGTTGAGCTTTCTCTTCAGAGCTTAGCTTAGCTCCAAAGGTTGCGTTGATGAGGAAGTTGCTGGGGAGCAAGTCATCCTCGATGAAGATATTATGGAGGACATATGCAAAGTGCAGAAGGAGGGTAGAGGTCATATGAAAAGCGCACGCGGATGCTTTCTATTTGGCTCTATCCGCTCATCGTGGGGCCATGGAGACCACTAAAAATATAATTTTTTATGGGCCACGGCTTCCTCCAGCTTTTTCTCATCCTCCGTTCTTAAATGGGTGCCATTTTGGGTCTCTCAGTTCATCTGATTGAAGACTTGCTAGAGGGCTTCCAATAAGGAAGAAGGTAAGCAGTACCGGGCCATTTTCTTTCTTTTCTTTTTCATATCGTTGCCCGGTGCTTTGGAGATCGCACCTCGACAGAGTTGTCTTTATCAGATTTCTCTGATTTTTGAAGCATAGGTAGAAGTTATGTCGATGTAATGATGTCGGTCAAACTTGTTTGTTTGAGTCTTTCCTTTTATTTCCTATAAATTTCCTGTGCTTTTAACGCACTTGTAACGCCTTGCCAGAGGCTATAACTCTTTGTAATAAAATGTTATTTGGGATAAAAGGATGCTTTCTTTTCACAAATTTGTTCCTTCTTGCTATCCTATCTCTTTTCTGCTAGATGTCAGTTTTTCCGATATGTCTACGGGTGTGTGATGAAAGCTCGGTCCTACCAAGATATAATAACACCCAGTAGAGCATCTCCTTGCTGAGGGGAGGATGTTTTGAGCAGCTGCATTCGATTTAGGTGAGATGCCCATAACGTCAGAGACGTTTTTAGGACTTAGCTCTCGTTAAGCATTTTAGTGATTTAGTTCATGCTTGCTAATAAGCGCCGGATTATGTCGATCCTTGATGGATAGGGCACATGACTCATTTTTAGGCTATAGGGAGGCATGGGCAGCCTCGTTGGCTCTTAGTGGAAGTTCAGTCATGCCAAAGGTTTTTGAGATTCATGAAATGATGACCAACGGCTCAGCCATGCCGAGGGGTAAAGAGGGTTTTACCTCATTCCATTGAGGTAGGTAGATTGTCGTGCAACTAGCACTGTTTCTATAGATTTATAGCCGGGCCAGCCAAAGTACAAAATAGCATGTTCGGATCTGACCCCGTCGAGGCTTGGGGAAATCACTCAGTCCTGCAAGGCTTTATTGAGATTATATTCTACTCTGCACTGCTAAGGTACAAAGAGGATCCCTTTGTTGATATTTTACCGAGTCTTTGTTGATATTTAGCTCGGCTCTCGGACCTGCCGAGGGTGTTCGAACATACCGAGTCTTTGTTGATATTTAGCTCGGCCCTCGGACCTGCTGAGGGTGCTCGGACATACCAAGTTTTTGTTGATATTTAGCTCGGCCCTCAGACCTGCCGAGGGTGCTCGAACATACCGAGTCTTTGTTGATATTTAGCTCGGTCCTCGGACCTGCCGAGGGTGCTCGGACATATCGAGTCTTTGTTGATATTTGGCTCGGCCCTCGGACCTGCCGAGGGTGCTCGGACATACCGAGTCTTTGTTAATATTTGGCTTGGCCCTCGAACCTGCCGAGGGTGCTCGGACATACCGAGTCTTTGTTGATATTTGGCTCGGATCTGCCGAGGGTGCTCGGACATACCGAGTCTTTGTTGATATTTGGCTCGGCCCTTGGACCTGCCAAGGGTGCTTGGACATAACGAGTCTTTGTTGATATTTGGCTCGACCCTCGGACCTGCTAAGGGTACTCGGACATACCAAGTCTTTGTTGATATTTGGCTTGGCCCTCGGATCTACTGAGGGTGCTCGGACATACCGAGTCTTTGTTGATATTTGGCTCGGCTCTCGGACCTGCCGAGGGTGCTCGGACATATCAAGTCTTTGTTGATGTTTAGCTCGGCCCTCAGATCTGCTAAGGGTGCTCAGACATACCGAGTTTTTGTTGATATTTAGCTTGGCCCTCGAACCTGCCAAGGGTGCTCGAACATACTGAGTCTTTGTTGATGGACCCGTGGGTTGGTATCGGGTGAAATCTATCTCTTGCCAAAAGACTTTAAGGGAAATTGATCAAAGTATAAACATCACAATAAAAAATAAGATCTTATAATTGCAGGTAGGATGAGTTCAATGGGAGCGTACCCTACTGATAATATATCCGAAGGTTATCTGAATTCCAAGTTCGAGGATTGGATTTTCCATCCAGATCCTGAAGTCTATAGGTGCCCGGTCTGATGACCTCCGCGATTCGATAAGGGCCTTCCCAATTTGGAGATAGCTTTCCTTATTCTAATGATTTGTAGACAGACGCCTTGCAGAGTACAAGGTCACCAGGAAGGAAGGACTTTCCTTTGACTCGGGAGGAATGGTAATGAGTGACTCTTTGCTGATAGGCTACCATCCGGATTTAGGCCTTCTCTCTGACTTTTTTCTATCAAGTCGAGATTGGTTCGGATCTACTCATCGTTTGACTCCTCCAAGTAACTCTCCACCCATGGCGACAGTAGCCCTATCTCCACGGAAATAACAGCTTCAGTGCCAAAAGCCATCTTGAAAGGAGTCTCGCCTGTGGGGACCCTCTGTGTGGTCCGGTAGGCCCACAAGACATGATGAAGCTCCTCTGCCCATCTATCTCGTGCCCTATTGAGCCGGACCTTAATTCTTGCAGCAAGGTTCGGTTGGTTATCTCGGCTTCACCATTGGCTTGGGGATGCCCGACTGATGTAAGCCGATGAAAAATGCCATGATCCTCGCAGAACTCTCGAAATTTGGGATTATCAAATTATCTTCATTGTCAGTGATAATAGTATGCAGTAGGCCCAACCGATAAATAATGGACCTCCATACAAAATCCCTAGCCCAAGCTTCGGTTATCTGAGTGACTGCCTCGGCCTCGACCCATTTGGTAAAGTAGTTGATTGCTACAAACAGAAACTTCCTCCATCTCGTGGCAAGAGGAACATGGCGAAGGATATCCATCACCCACTTGGCGAAGGGCCAAGCGGATAATATAGGCGTCAAGTGAGTAGAGGGAGTCTCTGTATGTTTGAATGCCGTTGGCATGAGTCACAGGCTCGGATGAGACCATCGGCATCCTTCTGTATAGTTGGCCAGTAGTATCCCTGGCACAACACTTTATGACATAGAGCTCAGCCGCCCAGGTGGCTGCCATAGATGCCCTCATGGACCTTTCAAAGGGCATAATCAGCTTTCAATGGATGAAGGCATTTGAGCAGTGGCAAAGAGAAGGTTCTCTTGTACATTTGGTCATCAAGTAGGACATAATGAGATGCTTGCATCTTCAATTTCCTTGTATCCTTTTTATCAGTTGGGAGCGACCCTTCTTTAAGATATTTAAGGATTGGGTCGAACCATGATGGTTTGGCCTCAATTTGCATTATCCTATTAGCATCAGCAATGCTGGACTTCTCTATGACTTCCAAGTAAAATTTTCGCTCGAGATCCATCGAATCCATGGTTGCCAAGTGGGATAAAAGGTCGGCGCATGCATTCTCGGCCTTAGGAACCTGAATGACTTCAAATTCAGAAAAGCAGGAGGATAGATCATGCACCTTTTGGAGATACCGAATCATGTTTGGCTCTCGAGCCTCGAACTCTCCCCACAGGTGGCCAGCCACCAATTGAGAGTCAGTATAGGCATTCAGCTTTTTAATTCTAAGGTCACAGGCAATGTGGAGTCCAATGAGTAGAGCCTCATACTCCGCTTCATTGTTAGAGGTTGGAAAAGAGAAATGGATGCCATAATCGAAAGTTGCACCCTTCGGACTAGTAAGAACCAAGCCGGCACCAGAGCCCTTTGCGTTAGACGATCCGTCTGTATGAAGTAGCCATAAAGCATCAGACCTCGATCGCTCAGAAGTATCCAAGGCGGATCCGTCCTTCGGAATGGTGCATTCAAGGAGAAAATCCACTAGAATTTATGCTTTGATCACTGGGCGGGGCTGATATCGAAGATCATGCTCACTTAGCTCGATGGCCCATTTGGTCATTCTCTCGGACATCTCTGGATGATGAAGAATTGGCTTGATAGGTTGGTCAGTCAGGATTGTCACAGCATGTGCTTGAAAGTAAGGCCGCATCTTTCGAACAGATGTTACGAGAGCCAGCACCACCTTTTCAATTTGGGTATATCTTGTCTCAGTATTCGAAGTATTTTGCTAACATAATAAATCAGCTTTTGGACTTTGCCTTTCTCTTGGATCAGCACAGAGCTGACGGCACCTTCAGAGACTGCCAGGTACAGATACAGCATCTCCCCTGGCCTCAACTGCTAAGGAGAGGGGGTGAGCCGAGGTATTTCTTGAGATCTTCGAAGGATTTTTGGCAGTCCGAAGTCCACTGAAAGTTTTTAGCTGACCAAAGTGCCTTGAAGAAAGACAAGCATCTCTCGACCGATTGAGCAATGAAGCGGTTGAGGGCCGCTATCCTTCCAATAAGACACTGCACTTCTTTGACCGACCCTGGGGTGCCATTTGCTGCAGGGCTCAAATTTTTTTGGGTTTACTTCAATGCCTCGCTGGGAGACCATGAAGCCCAAGAATTTCCCAGAGTTGACTCCGAAGGTGCACTTGATTGGATTAAGCTTTTTGGAGTGTGACGAAGCTTTCTGTGAGATCACCAATGTGCTGACATGCTTTCTTAATTTTAACTAGCATATCGTCAATATAAACCTTCATGTTTCGATCGATTTGTTCTTTAAAATCCTTATTAACCAGCCTTTGGTATGTTGCACCTGCATTTTTTAAACCAAAAGGCATGACTGGATAATAGTAAATACCTCGGTCGGTAATGAAGGCGATCTTTTCTTCATCCTTAGGTGTCATTCAAATTTGATTATAGCCCGAATAAGCATCCATGAAGGTCAGCATCTAATGGCCCAAAGTAGCATCCACAAGTTGGTCAATCCGAGGTAGAGGAAAACTATCTTTTGGACAAGCTTTGTTGAGGTCTGTGAAGTCGATGCAGATTCTCCATTTGCCATTTGACTTCTTCACTATGACAACATTTGCTAGCCAGTCGGGATAGTTTACCTTCCGAATAAAGTTGGCTTTGATGAGCTTATCGACCTCCTCTTCAATAACCTTCTGGCGTTCAGGAGCAAAGCTCCTCTTCTTTTGCTTAATTGGCCAAAATGTATCGTCCACATTAAGGCGATGAACAAGGATATCTGGGCTAATCCTTAGCATATCCGAAGTAGACCAAGCAAAGACGTCAGCATTCCTCCAAAGAAATTCAATCAATTCTTGCTGAGGCTTTCCTTTTAGTTGCAACCCAATCTTTATGGTTCGGTCAGGCCAAGCTTCATCGAGTGGCACCTCCTCAAGTTCCTTGGCTGGCTCTTCCCGTTGCTCAGCAAAGTCCTCTCGAGCATCCAGTCCATCAACCTCGGGCTTTCTAGACTGAAGGTTGGCAATGAAACAGTACCGAGCCACAGCCTGATTTTCTCAGACAACTCCCACTCCCTATTCAGTAGGGAACTTCATGGCGAGATGAGGAATAAAGATAACAGCTTTGAGGGATATCTGTCCTGGTCTGTCGAGGATGGCATTATAGGGGGACCGAAGCTTGGTTACCAGGAAGTCCGTGTATTTAGTGGCTATGCTGGGCCAAGTGCCTACTTGGACTACCAAGGTGATGACCCCCTCGGAGACAATAGCGTCGCCTATAAAACCCACTAAGGTGGACTCTATGGTCCGGATGTTTTCCATCCGCAATTTCATCCTCACGAAGGCATCAAAGTACAGAACATTGACAGAGCTTTCACTATCAATCAGAATATGAGATACATCATAGTCGTTCATATTAAGAGATACAACCAAAGCGTCATCATGCAGGTACTGTATCTCTCGAAGGTCCGCATCAAAAAAAGAAAGCTCGCTGGTCCGGACCTTCTTCGGTGGATTTCCTTCTTCATCTTGCCGAGCCGATGACGAGCCGATTGTCACTATCATATTAATAATGCCAACAATCGGCAGGTTCGACAGAGGAGGTTGGTGAGGCTCAGGCCGACGGTCTCCTCCATCGTTTGGCTTGGGAGCTCTTCTAAACCAGTCCAGCCTGCCCTGTCGGATGAGTTGCTCAATTTCATTTCGAAGCTGCCAGCACTCCTCGATGTCGTGTTCGTGGTCTCGATAAAATCAACAATACTTGATCATATCCCTTCGGGCCCCATTCCCCGAAAGGGGGCGGTCGAGGAATCTGGTGCTTGATTTTCATCAGGATTTGCACCCTTGGTGCAGTAAGAGGGGTGTATTGGTTAAACCTTCGGGCCAAGCTTCGGGTACAATCTCTAGGCGATGGTGAAAGAGCTCTCCGACGACGAGGTGGGCTAGCATGGTGAAGAGGTCGGCTCCTTTCCGAGCCCTTGGCTTCTCTTCTTTTTGACTGCTCTGCTCGGGCAGACCTCTGCAACTCCTCCACCCTGGCGTACTTGTCTACCAAGGCCATCATATCGGAGAGGCTCTTTAGATAGTTGACTTTCAGGGCCAAATACACCCTCCTTTGACACTCCACCCTTTAAAGTAGACATAGCCACCTCATGATTGAGGTGGTTGACTTTCAACATGACCGTATTGATTCGGTCAAGATAATTCTTCAAGGATTTTCCCTACCATTGCTTGACCTCAGAGAGAGAATCAGATCTCCATCAATGATGGCAATTGCTGATGAACTGGCTGATGAATAGGCTGTTCAGCTCATCAAAAGAATTGTTGAAATCTGGCTTTAGGCTATTAAACCAGGTTCTGACGGATCCCCTAAGATTAGAGGAGAAGGCTCTGCACAGGATCGCATCTGATGCCCCATGGAAAATCATGATAGACCGAAAGCTGCTCAGATGGTCGTCAGAATCGGTGGATCTGTGGTATGGCTCGATGGTGGAAAGCTTGACATGAGAAGGGATCACTTCTCGCATGATCTCCTCTGAGAAGGGGATGCCCTGCTCCATCTTTGATTGGGAAATAGGAGCTTGCCTGATGGCATCCAGCTCTTGAGGCCATTCCTGGTGCATCTCCCGAATTTATCGCCGAATCTTCTCGTCTCGGCAGAAGGGGAGATCGGTCAAGGGGAGTATGGTGATGGCATCGAGTCATGATGGGAGGATGCTAGGGAGAGAGAGAGAGCTCGCCGAGATCTGGGCGAGCTTTTTCCTTTAGCCCTCTGGCGCACTGGTTTAGCTCCTTTAGGCTGCTGGGGATAACTAGCGACCTCGGATGGGTTAGAAGAAGAGATCGCCGGTGGAGAAGGGGCAACGATTCTATCAGGGAGTTATGGAGCAAGGCGACCGGACGGGGAGCCTCCTGGAGCCCTTGAACCAACAGTGCAAGGGCTTGAACTTGTTGGACTAGTGTAGCGAACTGGTACCGGGTCACCGCAGTCACCGATGGTGAGGGAGTCTCGGCTGACGATGACAGTGGAGCTACCACATTATTCATGGTATCAGGTCTTTGGGAGGTGGCCTGGTCCTGGGCATCAGAAGTGGCTCTTCTTCGATTGGACATTGAGGGGTTATTCTTCTGGTGATAAGCTTTGTCTCCTTGATTATAAGTTTATGGGACTTGCGGCCCTTCCTCTAGCGCCAATCTGTTGCCGTAGAAATCCGTTCTCCAACTCGGGTGCGGCCCACCTCCGAATCTGGACACCAGTCTTTCGCCCGAGTAAAACCTGCAAGACAGTCCTCATGTAGAGAGTGTCAGGGATGACCCTCTGCAAAAGACCCTCCGACGCCCAAGTCAGTGAAGATTCATAGCTAGCATATATATGGAGAAGGCTCTCGCAGAAGAGTCCCTCAAGAATGGCTTCTTCGGGAGCCGGGGAGCTCTGCTTGAGCTTCAATGGAGTTTTTCTCAGTGAAAGAGTGAGCGTACCTCAAAGGATTTCGAGAATGGTCTTTATAGAATGTCTAAGCATTAGCGGTTTATTCACCTGATTCTTTGAACGTGTCGTGGGAGATAGGGAACTGGAATGATGGGGACCTGATTCAAATCAAGTTTGTTATGAGGTCGGCAAGATTCGAATCTTGTTCGTTAAGAGGATCGACGGCTGGAGAGGCTGATTCAGAGCCTTAAGATTCGGTTATTATGTTATTTGGCTATTTATAGGCAATAGGTCCTACCTGGCTCCATTTTCCTTTTGAGACGACGAGGGCTAACGTGGCCGAAGGGTCATATTCGGCTTTTGGCTACTTTGGGCCTGCCAAGGCACGAGGATGGTTCGCCCCTACCGAGACGGAGAGATTATCTTTTTCTGAACATAGCGCATGATAGATTCGAGACTCTGGGTTCCAAAGTCGGAGGCCAAGGGGAACTCCAAGGTCCGATGTCCGAGGCCGAGGCGAAATCTAAGGTCCGAGGTCCGAGGCCAAGGGGAACTCTGGAGTTTGAGGTCGAGGGGAACTCTGAAGTCCGAGGCCGAGGGAAACTCTAAATCCGAGGCCGAGGGAAACTCTAAGGTCCGAGGTCTGAGGCCAAGGGGAACTCTCGAGTCCGAGGCCGAGGGGAGCTCTGGAGCCAAGATCAAGGGGAACTCTGAGGTCCGAAGCCGAGGGGAACTCTGAGGTCCAAGGTCCGAGGCCGAGGGAAACTATGAGGTTCGAGGCCGAGGGGAACTCTAAGGTCCGAGGC
Organism: Calamus simplicifolius; assembly: GCA_900491605.1. Lineage (NCBI taxonomy): Eukaryota > Viridiplantae > Streptophyta > Magnoliopsida > Arecales > Arecaceae > Calamus > Calamus simplicifolius. The sequence continues at coordinate 244,778 of UESW01001477.1, forward strand.
CGAGGAGAGCTTTGACAGTTACTCGTTCTGTTTGCCCTAACGTGGCTTGATCGGTCACATCAGATCGGAGAGATTGTCTTTTTCTGAGTACGGCATTCGGCAAGCAGAAATCGAAAGTGATCCTAACCTTTTTGACAAATGCATGAATATCGATGCAATGGCGATTTTGTTCCTCATCACATACCGATATTAGCACAGTTTGAATAAAACTTAAGTTCATAAAATATTTAAGGGAGGATAAGCCCAACCTAGGTTGTCATCTCTCTCCCCCATTCTCTCTATCTCTGTTATGCATTTTGTTTTTTAAATATTGCTTCGTTCCAGCTTGTCTTGCCCCATGCATCATCACCATCATAGGATGCATGTTATCCTAAGATATGCTGGTAGAAGCACTGGAGTAACGATGGATGGTCCTAATTCGATGCATAACAATTCATTCCACCGTCCCACGAGATATATATTGGGACGGCATTTGAAACCATGAAATTTTTATTTCAATTCTTCAAGTAAAATATTAAATATATCAAAGTACCATTATTAGAAAATGCATAAATAATTATCATTCTATTTTTTTTAATAAAAAAGTTACAAAATAAAGTGGTGGACAATACGAGAAATTATCCAGGGGCATAACTCACACTCGTGCCATTTAAAGAGAATAAATGGGAGTCAAACAAGTCCACTTAGGATGAAAATAAATTTTTAAATTTTCTAGTTCAGCTTTAATAACCATGGATAGCCAACCTTTACCAAACCCAAGTGAGAGATATCGCTTTTTTTTTTTTGGAACTGAGATAGATTTCAGATGATTTTCATGAATAAATTATGGAGTTGCATCTAAAAACCAGAATCTAGTCTTTTTTTTTTGTTCTTGATGAAAAAATGGTGATGCTAGATGCATCTGTACTATTTATTAAATAAAGTATAATATTTACCAAATTACATAATTATAGTAAAAAGGATGCTTCATATACCAGGGCTAAAACGAATAGGAGCGTTGACGAGAGTAGATTTACTTGAAGATTTTTTGTTGAAAAATGTTTTAGAATTTTTCTTAAACCAAATAGTATGGCGTACTACATAAGCTAATTCATCCCAAGCCTTTCTAAGATTTGATTCGATATATTGTTTCTCCAAAAAAGCCAAAGATCCCGAAAATTAGCTGGCCAACACCTAAGGTCCAAGTAATCTTTGATAGGGAGCCAAATGTTCATAAAAATATTAAAAATAAGTGGTTGATAGTTTCAAAATTGCTCCACAAAGCAGGTACCCATTACTCATATGCCAATACATCTTTGCCAGCATCTTTTTTGTGTGGAAAAGCCATGTCAACCCACCACAATTAAGAAATTTATAAAGAGAATTAATGGTGAACATATTGTTCTTGATGAGTTTTCATCAACGAATATGATCAATCTTTGAAGGCTTACGATTAGCAATCAATCCTAAAAAGAGATTGGAGTTGAGCATCCTTCTCCACTTAAATAGAAGTGTGGAGTTTTGGCTTCTATGAAAAAGAATGCCAGCTTCATTAAGAGGCTATTGAATAATTTCTCTTGGTTACAGTTTGCTAAATAATTTTTTTATTATTAAGCTTTGGGGCAATTAATTAGATTTATGAGCTCTTGCATCATCACAATCCTACCTAAGGTCCTATATCATAACATGCAAATATGACTCCTTAATAATATAAAGCAAAGTAACTAAATTTTTAAGGATATAATATTCAATTTCATATTCTTTATGCCACTAAAAATCCTACCAAATAATGACATATCGATAGGATATGACCATCATCCATATGAATTTCCAGTGTCATTGTAATTTTATTATTACTATAACTATTATCAAAATTTTCTCATGATTGGTCTTATGATAGGCGAGTATTGACTATCAAAAAATTAATTTAATTAGAATTGTTATAACATGCCCAATTTTCTCATGCAACAAGTTTACAACATAGTATATTTATTTTGCACATCCATTATTAATACAAAATTTTAATAAAGTATAAACAAAATTTGATTATCAAATCACGATTACATGTGAGATGTGCAACTAAATAATAAATTTGATAGCATGCGAATATTATTTCAAAATTTCAGCCTAAAATTTAGAGTACAGAATGCAAAATTGCAATAAAAATTATGTAATATTTAATCAACATAATATTACATAATTTGCATTAATAAAATGGGCTAAACATATATAAATCAGGATATTGTTCTTTACATAATTTTATTAGCTAGAGAAGGAATCCAAAAAATTTTATCAAACATTTTATTTTGAAAGATCAAAATGACTCATCAATTCTAAATTTCAACATTAAGCACACCCAGTGTTACCTAGAGATTGAGAGAGAGACTTTGCAAGAGACTCTAATGGAACATTTGTGGCTAGTATAATTTTTTTGAAAAATCAAACTTCAATTTTGTCCTCAAGCCCTTAGTAAAATGAGCAACACAAACGCTCGCGTAGCATTGTTCAGGATCACATAAAGATGGTTCGTTTAGAAAAGTCATCTCATACTTTAATTCACATCGATTTCACAAAGCTTGCAATACTTTTTATTAGATTTCATGCATCACTCTTGAATAAGAACAACACGAAAAGATATAAATATTGATTTCATGCCATTTGATATTTTGGATTGTACTTGGATTACAATGTAGCCACAAACATGTACACATATTGATATTTTGACACATGCAATGTATATTTAACAAAAGTATTAATTAAAAATATTATTAAATTAGATTATATATTATATTCTATTACTAGTATTCTTGATTGAATAGATGCACAAATAATAAAAATATAAGTAATATAAATAAATAATAGGTCATTAAAGAACAAAAATTAATTAATATAAAAATAAAAATATAACATAAAATAAAAATAAACTATGATTATATAAAAAATAATAAAAATAATTCCCTTGCAAAATATAATAGATATTAAAATATTAAAAATAAAATCAAAAAATACAAAATTAAATATAAAAATTAAAATATAAACTAAAAAAAAATCAAAAATACAAGTAGCAATATAAATAAAAATATACAAAATTAGAAATATAATGCAAATATATGTAAACTAAAGAATAACAAAAAATAATTAAAAATAAAATAAGTTAAATAGAATAAAATAAATTAAATAAATTTAGTAATTAATATGATAATCATGATATTAATATATATTAAAAATGATCAATTAGTTATCAAATGATCTGCCACCGTGGCCGTTCTCTTCTCCCTGGATCTCTTCTCCCCGGATCTTCTCTGTTCGCCAGACCTCTTCTCCCCGGACCTCTTCCCTTTCTTCAATCCAAACGGTAAGCCCTGGTCTCTCTATTAGTTACATACTCGTGTGGCATTTTGCATGAGACGCGGTGGTCCGGGCGATGGCGGTGGACGGGGACTACTTCTCGAGGAGGAGGAGCAGCGAGCCGCGGGAGACGATCCTCCTCCCCGGCTGCGATTACAACCACTGGCTCATCGTCATGGAGTTTCCCAAGGATCCGGCGCCCACCCGGGAACAGATGATCGAGACCTATCTCAACACCCTTGCCACCGTTCCTGGAAGGTAAAACCGCATTTGGGTTTCGCTCCTTGTCTAGGTTTTCTGAGATTCCTAGGGTTTTATGTTTTCCTCTGGTATTGTTTGGTGCATTAAATGCTTCTTTTGGTTCTAATTGATTGACATTTAATGGATATTGTCTTCTCTTTTTGTTTGGAGAAATACGGCAATGTGATGATTGGTTTTAGGACTGTAAATTTCTCAATAGGTGTTAAGTTAACGAGAAACTAACAATTTTTCATTTATTGGAGCTGAATATAAGGCAGTATGTTTCAAAAAGCTTAGTTTTGTCAGAATTACTTGTTATGGCTAGAAAATTCCTGGCTAAAGAGTGACCGTGATCACAAGGATGAGAGTAAGAGTTGCCATAAAATAGTCTTTGGTATTGGATGCTCTGGAGTTAGCATTTGCTTTGCCAGATATTGATTAAACATTGACTTGATTGACCTTATCATGTTTCTAATTTTCAGTCATATGTAGTGTGCTGGATAGCTATATGTTCTTTTATGAATGGTGTTAGTTTTGGAGGCTGCTGTAATGTTGGCTTTTGAAAGTGCATAACATGGGTGCTTCTTACCAATTTGAACAAATTATTACAAGGCATGAAGTTTTGTTGCATCTCACACGGGTAGTTCGGGTTTTTTGTCCTGTTTGCGTCGGTGTTTCTCTTATTTAGCAGTTTGACCGTCCATCATGCTAATACAAAGTTGTTTCTTTTAGGTCTTGTCTCTTTCCTAGTGTGTTAGCATATTTGATTTCTCAGATTTAGAGCACTACTTAAATGAATGTGTTACCAATCAGTATCTTTGTTCAATGTCCAAGTGCTACTGCACTGGCTGCCACAAGCAGTGTTAGTTATCCATAAAAGGTGTAGTATATTTCTGTTTCATCTATGTTATCAAACTCCATTACCCTCTTTTAAATCAGCATTTCCTAAATCATCCATGTGCATCAAAATGTTTTATGAATATAGAATTATAAAATATAGTCCTCGTTGCCATCTAATTTCAAAAGTAATGGAGGCTAAGACATTTCTTATTGGAAACAAGGTATAGAAGTGTACTTCCTAAACTCATTTCATTTTTTTTTTTTTCAAGGAGACAATATCATTCATGATTGGATGGTAAGCTTTCACATGAAACAAAAAGAAAAAAATGCATAAAAGTTTATGTCCAGTCCATAATGGTCCACATAAAAAAAAACTCTATGCTAAATGGAACCAATATAAGCCTGAGTTTGATTAGTCAAAAGGCTGTGATTTATGGTGCATTTTCTTCAATTTATTTCTCTTTTATCCAACTAATATGATTTGTATGTAACCAGTTATCTGTGAACTTGATCTATAAGGACCCACTTGTGAGTTGCAATTCAATTCTCACAGTGAACAGGTTGATTGCAGTGACAAGTGAGCCTCCTATTGAACAAGTGGATCATGGATGAACCATTCATTTATAGTTATAACTATCTTGGCATCAAATATATAGCTATAACCTTGTGATCTTTGGGCAGCACAAGGCTTGTTTCCTCCTTGTCTTCCTGTCATACCTAGTGGAGCAGACCATTCTAGACTTTCTTGGATACAGACATAAGGCTGTGAAGGCAGTGGATTGGAAATTTCCCCCCATCCCATCCTGTTCTTTGGTGATAAGGCATAAGTCTTTTTCACATCCAGCAGCTCATCTTCCACCTATCTTCTGTTTGGATCATGCTGAAAAGAACAGATACCTTTAAAAAAATCATAGGAACTTCCATGACAAGCTTTCCATCAAAGTTATTTCTGATCATTTATTAATGTGAATCCATAATAAATATACTTTCTTCTAGTCTAATCTGATCATTTATTAATGTGAATCCATAATAGTTGTGGTCTATGGTGCATTGAGTTTTGGAGCATGGTTAGCTATAGATAGAGTGCAACGGCAATCAGCTTAATTGGAACCACTGGGCCATAATATCAGACGGGCTTGCTTGCAGGCTTAGTTCTTTGCAATGCAAATGATACATGGTGGATGGATTATATCATTCATGAATACATTATACATGCATTATCAGCAGATCAATATTTTAAATGGAAATGATATTTCCCATTTATTGTAACTATGCAATTTAACTATGCATGTATAGGGATTGGTCTATTTTTATTATTAAATTTCATGTGTATTTTTAATTTCTTGGGCTGGGAGGAATTTAGTGATAACTTTGTTATACAAGTAGCTAGATATGATTGATTGTTGGGTCAACTCAACTCAGAGCTATACTTGAAACCTTGCTGCTTCTCTGCACAACGAAAGAATGCAAGTGCCAGCATTATTATGATTATCCTTTTTTGACGAAATTTATTGTCTTAAACTATTATTGTTTCTTTCAGAGAGATCCCGTTACAGGAGAGGAGCCATCATGACTTCATTTGTGGAATACTCTTTATTTTGACAAAAAGAAGAATCAATAGATAAATGAAATAGCTGAAGATACCCTGTAAGTTTTATCAATTAAAAATACAATATTCTTGAATGTGATATTTTATACTAAACATGTTGAATTTGTTTTCTTTTTATTGCAGGCATAGTTAGTAGAGCGACTTTCTTTATATAACTCTACAGTAGAACCAATCAATGAGGATGCTGCTTTTAAGGAGGTTTTAGTTTTTAGACCTGGTTACAAAAGGGGATGGGATCCACTACCGAAGGATACATCGAGAACTAGAGGTAGTTCTTTATCTTCGAAAAACTTATAATTAAAGAATGAGCTACATGAGTGCCGAGAGCAATTGAATCAACAGAAGGATATCATCACTGAGCAACAGAAGATCATCAAGGATCTAAAGGTGATGACTGATGAGCTCACTACTTACATGCAATAGCTAGTGCCTGGATTTTCTTCTAGTAGATCATAGCAGACCTCATTTCCTTCATAGTACATGTATTTTTTTAATTATGTATTTTCAAAAACATTGTATATGATGATTTTATTGAAATGAATAAAATTTTTTATTAATTTTTTTGTGAAAATTTTGAAGCAAAAAATTATTTCTAATATCATTGCTTTATTATATTAAATTATTGTAACAGATGCAAAATATAAAAAAATTAAAATAAATATTTATTACAGTGAATTATTTTTGCCGTAATAGCTATCTATTACGATGAAACATTTTGCCGTAATAGGTTAGAAGTTATTACACGATGAAACATTTTCGCCGTAATAGGTTAGAAGTTATTACGACGACTTATTTTCATCGTAATAGCTACATATTACGGTGAAATAGTTTCGCCATAATAACTTCTAACCTATTTACAAGTTATTATGGTGAATTATTTTTGCCATAATAGCTACCTATTACGGCAAAAATAATTCACCGTAATAGGTTTTTATTAAAAATATATTATTTTAAACAATTATAACGATGATATATTTTACCGTAATATGTCATTTATTACGACGAAATTAGTTACGTTGTAATAAGTTATTATGATAACAATTTATTACGATGATTTTGGGACATATTACAATAAATTTTTTCGTCATAATAACTTATTACGGTAATTTTTATACTTATTGCAACGAATTAATTTATCATAATAAACCATTTTTCTTGTAGTGAATGTTATACTTAACTACCATATATTTTAAATTTTATCAAATTACATTCTTATGTTTTAGCAATTATACTAAACTATCATATATTTTAAAATGCTATTAAATTATACCCATGTGGTTTAAAATATTACACTTAAATATCTATGTACTTTAAACCTAATTAAGCTTTTTTAGGTATAATTTGATAATATTTTAAAACACATGGTAGATAAATGTAACTGCCAGATGATATGGGTGTAATTTAATAAAACTTAAGTACATAGTAGTTAACTATAATATTTCAAGCCATGTGGTTAAGAAATAAGGTATAAATAAAAAATAAGCTAAACAAAATGAATAAAAATTAAATTAACATATAAGATTGAATATAGATTCTCTATACCTATTAAATGGCTAGGAGAGAGAAACCCTTCTCCCTCTTGAATTCCATAAAAAATCTCAAAAAAATCATAGAGTAATTCTTCATGCAACATCAGCCAACAGCCACATCAACCTTAAATTTAGGATATATCATATTATTAGTTATGAGATGAATTAAAAGTGGGAAGTTCAAACTCAAAGAAAAAAAAATATTTTCTTAGAAACACATCTCAGCTCACACAACTAATTACATTTATTGGTTTTTTTATAACCACTTCATGCTAATCCTTCATTGTCTTTCCAAATTGTTTGAAAGAAGCAACCTTCTCTCTCCAACATGTTTGAACTATCCTCTTTTCTTACTAATGTATGAGTCAAATGAATTTTATTAATTTTAAAAATATATTTTTGTTAGAATCTCACTAATTGGTGAGTCATAACTCTTGACCTTCTCTTTCTTAATGGCTGCTTTCTTTTGATCCTGCTTCTCTCCATCCCGTTTGCTATCTAACTCTCCATTCCATTCCATCAACTAATCTCCTAGTTTTCTCTTTGTTCTTCACTATATTATTCCAAATTAATAAAAAAAATCCATCATTCTTCACTCACACCATCTAGCAAAGAATGGTGACAAGCAAGGGAAAAGAAAATGATATTATACCAAAACCAAAAACTATAATGCAGCAAACATGGTCACAAAATACTTTTTGATTTAAAAAAATGCAAAATTTAGTTTTGAATACAAATTCATGAGCTATGGTTTTTGTCTATCATTTAAAATTTGATTCATGGGAATACTTATTTGATTCTGTTAGAGTTGTGCAGAGCCGCATCTTTTTTATTAATTTTGTAAGGAGTTGGAACCTATATATAAAATCTATTCTTTTTCATTTCTTTAGTAGATGGGAAGTGGGCTACCTCATAATGTCTATAGCATGTAAAAAATATAGGAGGCTTATTTTCTAGATAAGAGCATAGAAGATGTGTTTAAAATAATATTATCTTATTATTTTTATTTGAATATAATTATTAAATTATGTTTAGTAAGTTTTTATATTTTCATCATCTTTTTATTTATAATTTTTCATAATTTCCTCACTATCATGATGTCATGTTTGTTTTCATTTTTGACTTTTCTTCTTAGTTATGATTTTCATGAATTTTATTTATTATTATTTTACCACTTTTCTTTTACTAGATCTTTTTCCATCATACTTTCTTATATTCAAGCCTTTATTATTCTCCTTTATTGCTCTTTCTTTGATTCCAATATTTCACAAATGTCATTTCTTTTTTTTTTTTTACATCACAAAAAAGAATCCCTTAATCATCATTCAGGTGCTAGTAAACAAGCATATTAGGTCATTTTAGGTCACATCATTTACTGTTTTATAATTTTAATAATTGCATTCTAAACAATTAATAAACATATTTGATTCTTTAATATCCATGATGATTAAAGAAACTTGAACCACAATTTCACATATTATATACCAAAAAAAAACTGAAAATCAAATTAGACTTGTATAGGTATTTATTATAATAGCAAGATTGATAACCAAATCGAACCATTTCACAACCTTAGTTTATAAAAATATACAAAAAAAAAAGTCTCATAGGTTATATGGATAAAAAGGAACCAAGTTGGCTTTGGTATAAATCTCTAATTAAGAATTTGATTACAATTTGTTAGTAATACTCAAAATAAAAAAAAAAGAAAAAATCTTTAAATATTTTAGATCGATCAGTTTGTTGGATTTTACCACAGGACCCTATCCCATCTTAACAAAGTTAACTATTGATTTTTGTTATTAGAACTGGAATTACAATGAAAGCCTTTTTTTTTTAACAGAGAAATGCTACTCTAAAATCTTATTCACTTAGATTGCTTATTAAAAGCTTTTTTTTTTAATATACAAAACGGATTCTTGATGGTACGCCTTACCTCTGCTCCAGCTTTCTTGCAGACTGGAGGTGAATTTGAGACATCAACCGTCGGGCACTCGATTTCTCCATTATGTCAAATTTATTCACCCTTCTTTGATTCTGTTGAGGGGTAAAATCATCGTTGCATTAATAATCGTGTAAGAGGTTAAGATCAACCATGACTCTCACTTGCTGTGCAATACCCGCTAGAGTTGAGTCAGCCTCAGTGAATCAAGGCGCCTTAACCTCTCGATGGGCCAGAAATTCCTAAGGCACGGATGACATCCCCATCTTTCGGCCTCTCTAGCCGAGCTATCATTTCTCGGCCTCAGCCGAGCTATCCTTCTCTCTCGGCCTTGCCGGCCGAGCTATCATCTCTCGGCCTCACCCGAGCCATCCCTCTCTCGGCTTTGCTAGCTGAGCTATCATCTCTCGGCCTCAGCCGAGCTATCCCTCTCTCTCGGCCTTGCTGGCTGAGCTATCATCTCTCGGCCTTAGCCGAGCTATTACCTCCCTCAACTTCACTAGCTGCGCTATTAACATACCCCCACAGGCCGAACTATCGCCACCAGACCATCCTGTGCTTCGATAGTCCAAGTCTTATTATATCTCGGTGAATTGAGCTCTCTATATTTCGGCAGGTTTAGCCATCTTTTATATTTCGGCCCGATCGAGGAATTCAAACACCTCTGCGGAATACACCCAGACTAACAAGATTCCAAATAGGAATCATATCTGGGAGTGGCCTAGGACCCGCGAGAGTGGCCTAGAGCTCTAGAGTCGAATCTCGGAACATCATCAAGCTCTCCTAGCCGTCGATCATCTAACTAACCAGATGCGAATCCTACTGACATCATAACAAACTCGATTCGGATCTCAACGGCTTCCAGACCCACGACGTTTCCAGGCAACCAGGTGAACACCTATAAATATCACAGTCTCAGATCCCCCTAGGTACGCCATCTTTTTCGCACACTTGCTCACCCCTTCTTTCCGCCATTAACGCTCTGCTCAGAGCTCTTGAGAGGCCACCCCTGGAGAGACTCTTCAGCGGGAACCTTCTCCCATATTTGTTGTTTGCCGATCTTCGCTGACTTGAGCGTCGGAGGGTCTTCCGCAGAGGGCCACCCCCAATGCCTCTTGCGTGAGGACTATTTTGCATGTCCGCCCAGGAGAGAGCCCACGCTGCAGCCCGATCGCGCCCGAGTCGGAGGACATATTTCAATCAGGATTCGGGCAGCTTACAAGCCCCGGCGGACCAAGTCATCTCCAAAGTTTCATCTGAATTCGGGCAGCTTACAAGCCCCGGTCGGACCAAGTCATCTCCAAAGTTTCATCCAGATTTGGGCAGCTTACAAGCCCCGGTCGGACCAAGTCATCTCCAAAGTTTCATCCGGATTTGGGCAGCTCACAAGCCCCGACCGGACCAAGCGATCTCCAAAAGCATCGTTCAGATTCGGGCAGCTTACAAGCCCCGGCCGAACCAAGCGTCAAAGATACTTCGTTTGGATTCGGGCAGCTTACAAGCCCCGGCCGAACCAAACGTCAAAGATACTTCGTTCGGATTTGGGCAGCTTACAAGCCCCGGGCGAGCCAAACGTCAAAGATACTTCGTTCGGATTCGGGAAGCTTACAAGCTCTGGCCGAGCCAAACGTCAAAGATACTTCGTTCGGATTCGGGCAGCTTACAAGCCCTGGCCAAACCAAACGTCAAAGATACTTCGTTCGGATTCGGGCAGCTTACAAGCCCCGGCTGAACCAAACGTCAAAGATACTTCATTCGGATTCGGGCAGCTTACAAGCCCTGGCCGGACCAAATGGCAAAGAAACTTTGTTCGGATTCAGGCAGTTTACAAGCCCCGGCTGAACCAAACGTCAAAGATACTTCGTTCGGATTTGGGCAGCTTACAAGCCCCGGCCGGATCAAATGGCAAAGAAACTTCGTTCGGATTTGGGCAGCTTACAAGCCCCTGCCGAACCAAACGTCAAAGATACTTCGTTCGGATTCGGGCAGCTTACAAGCCCCGGCCGAACCAAACGTCAAAGATACTTCATTCAGATTCGGGCAGCTTACAAGCCCCGATCGGACCAAATGGCAAAGAAACTTCATCCGGATTCGGGCAGCTTACAAGCCCCGGACGAGTCAAACGGCGCAAAAGCCTCGGCTGGAGCAGGTGCACGTCTCTTACCGAAAACCTCGGCAACAACCGAGTGATATCCTTAAACCTCGGCAACAATCGAGTGATATTCCTAAACCTCGATTACAATCGAGTGATGCATTATCTGAAATCTCGGTCAAGTCAAATGATATGCTCATAAAACGTTATCTAAAGCTCCGGCCCAGAAGAGTAAACTCTCAAACACTTGACTCAATTGAGACATCTTATCGTGCTTCGGCAGAGGTAAACGACCTCCTTCTACTCAATAGTAAAGACACGCTACGAGCTGTCTCTTTCCGAAGAAATACCTGCTTCATTATGCAAACGAAATCATGCTTACCACATAAGTCCACAAGACAGCCAAGGTATCCCTCAAACAGGAATAAACGTTCTCTCCACTGAGAATCGAACATCGTTCTTAGCAAAAACAAAGCAGCAAGAAAGCTGCCGAAATATGCTATGACATAAAAGCATGATATGGAAGTAGCAACTCTCAATACAATCAAAAAAGAAGCAGATGCTAAAAGAAGAAAGAATAAAACTTTCTTTATTTCTTCACCAATGAAAAGAATTACAACCTCCTAAGAGGCATTACAAGTGCACCATAGCACAGAAAATAAAAACGGGTAAATAGCTTGGCCGGACTGTTGCAATCAGCTTTGGTTAATAATGATGTCTGACCCGAGAAATCAGACAAACCAGCCAGCTCGCCCTAATAAATAACCAGGCCGGCCTCCCACGGGTCCTCTGGATGAGCAAAGAGATCCAAGAATAGAAGGAAGACCCGTGGATGCTGATCTGAGGATGCATCCCCTTGGCTGGGATGCTAGGTTGCAAGTCGCTGCCCGATTGAGAGAGACAGGAGACCATCAGGCCCACACTGCTCTCAACTCCCTCTCCACACAGCAAAGGATTCCCCTCAGAGAAGAGCCGAGAATCCAGCCCGAGGGAGAAGGAAAAGTCCGCGCGTGCTACGGGGGTGCATGTGCACTTCCTACCCTACGAGCCCGTAGCAAACCACAAAGGACACACACAGGAAGCGCACATGTGCGCTCTTCATGTGATTTCTGCGGACCTCCCATGCGCTCTCCATATGATCTTCGAAACTCCTCTCTTGAGGACAAGCTGCTCTTCAGCGGCTCCTTCATCACCCCAGCTGTCCGAGGGAAAACAACTAATAAAAGGAAAACTCAGTCCCTCCACTCTCGGCCTCAGGAACGTAGACATCATGGAAACTTTCACAACTCATAGAGAAGAAAGTCTTGGGGATGGCCTAAACACGGCCCCTTCCTCCTATTTTATAGGCAAACGGACCGGGAGCAGCTATTAAAGCAGAAAGCCTCGAGATTCAAAATTCCCTATCCACATTGCCATGTGGCCTCCCAGGATGAAAAGAGCGCTCTTCGATGCATGCCAAAATGCATCGCCCGAGCTATGACGCACGCCAGAAGATCTCATCTGATCTCGAATCAGCAGTCTTAAATGCAGGAAATCGCCCACTGATCCTTGAGATACGGGCAATTGTCCGGTCAAAACGACCCCTCCAATGGCCATCGAGTGCTTATACTACACGTTCAAAAGACCTGTGTTGGAAAAGACCAACGAAATAAATGACCCTAAAAACCACCGAGGCAACCTTTTTCAGGGCACAAAGTTGTATTATCCATTTCGGCAAAGAGAAGGTCAACTCGCCTTGGAAAAGACAAAAGCACCGGCAGAGTCATAAAAAAGGTGCAGAAGCCAAGTACTCCTCAACAAGGGTACCTCGATATTCCCTGCTCCAGCTCAACTGCCCATTGTGTCTTGGCATAAACCAAGACATTGCCTTACTCTTCAACTCAAGGCCAAAACTGCATCCATACTTCGGAATAAACCGAAGTATCTCCTTTCAGTTCAGCATTACTGAGCATTATCTTATACTTCGATCCAGACTAAGATAGCTACTTTTGTCTCAACGATAACAGGACATTCTATAAGCCCCGGCCAATGCCGAAGTGTGTAAGCCTTGGTTAAAGTCGGAGTGCACGTCCTATGAATATAAGCCCCGGCAAAAGCCGGAGTGCATCTCTCGTCAAAAGCCTCGACATAAACCGAGCGATATACAATACCCCGGTTGGGACTTACGGGTTTCGTTTACCTCGGTCAATGCGGGAAGCAACACTCTAACCTCGCCAAAATCGCTGGAAGTTCCCCTGGAGGGTAGTTCGCTACTCAAGACTCAAACAATAAGTAGTGGCAAGCACAAAAATTACAAAAATTCCTTTTCATTCATTACAAGAAGAGAGACAAAAAGAAAAAGGAAAAGGAAAAGGATACATGAGCCCTCACATGGGCTTATCATTTTCTCCAGGAGCTGCTGAGTTCTCTCCATGCAGCTGGGCTGACCCGGCAAGTTGTTGTCGAAGAGATGCCACCTGCTCCTCTAGCTGGCTCTTGGCCCGGCGAAGGAGCACAATCTCTCTGGTGGAGACAGCCAGGTATTGCTCGACCGCCTTTTGGAGTTGCTCGTGACTTGCAAGTGATGACGCCAGGACCTCCCCATCGATAGTCACTCTAGTACAGCTCCTGTGAGCCCCCCAGCAGGCATTGACGCTGTTATCTGGCGCTCCAGCAGACCTCCCTCCATTCTTAGAAGCCATCCTACTATCGCGAGCTTAGATAGGCTAACAGGAGATTAGCAGAAGAAGTGGTTAACGATGGCATACCCCCCACTGGTATTTAAACTACTTCGGGCAAGTATCCCGATTGCTCGAGCTGTCAGTTCCAATGTCACTACCATAAAATCTCGCCACATGTCATTACCTCAGTGGCTGCTCACGAGAAGCGAAGAGTCGTTCCCCTTTTACCGAAAAGGATAAATAAATAACGGCGAGACGTTCAACAAACATCCCTTTCTCGGGGCCAAACTCCTTCCGAAAGTGCGCCCGCTTCTTCGCCTTGGGCAGGCTGAACTATCTAACTTCAGCCTTGACCAGGCTATCCTCATGTACTGATCCTGCCCGAGCTATCCTTATACCTCGGCCCTGACCGAGACGTTTACTCAAGTCCGAACTAAATCGACCAAATGGCGCGAATAAGCCATGAGTTGTTCGCGGTCGAAAGAAAACTTGAGATAAAAGATCACCCAAGAAAGGCAATCAAATAGAGGCAAAAGATCCATCCATTAAAAACTTCAACTGGGTTACAAGTTTGAAAAGCAAAAAATATACAAGTAATCCTTAAGAATCGGGAGTTGAAACAGCCTCGGCAGCTTCCTCGGTGACGTTCGGGGGGGGGGGCTCGACTTGTTTTGCCTGCTTCAAATATTGTTGTTTCCTTGGTGGCATGCTGAGAGCGCCCCTCGGGAGCCACGGCCTCACTAGCACCCAGGGCAGCATCGAGGTCGACGTCCGAAATGTCTTCGTACTTAGTTTCTTCGGCCCCCGGGTACAGGCCTCAAGGGGTTCCACATCCAAAAAGGAGAGGTCCCATTCCGAGTGCTCCTAGGATATCTTGGTTCGAACCTCCTCCGTGCCAAGCTGGAAGGTGTCGGCACAAGTTGCATCTTGTTCGCCCCTAAGCAGCGCGAGTTGCATTTCAGCTTCAACAGCTTGGCTCCAAAGTAAGGCAATCTTCTCCTCAGTTTCAACAACTTGGTTCCGAAGTAAGGCGATCTGCTCCTCGGTTTTAGCGACCCGCCTTTCGAGCTCCGAGCTCCTCTCCCAACTCAACGCCAACTCCCCTTGCAAGGTCTCTAGCTGGCTTCGGCCCTCAAGCTTCACCTTCTCCATCTGCAAACACGGAATTAGCCGATGCAACAGTGGGCTGATGAGGAAAATCAAAAAGACAGCACCGTACCTCCTCCTCTCGCCGGGCTAATTTCTTGGTCAACTCCTTGACCTCCTCAAAGGCCCTTAGTTTATCACCCTTAACCTGCTCGATCCTGTCCTTGAGGTCATTGATCCTCGACTGCCTATTATCAGCTTCCTCCCAGGCCTAGGAGAGCTCGCTATCGAGTTGGGTTAATCTCTCCTGGTGCCATTTGATTATGTCATCCCTGGCTACAATGCAACGATTTAGCTGCCGAACCTTATCCTCTGACTCCCCAAGCATTTTATTCAGGCGATTCTTTTCCTCGGCAGCTTCTCTCATCAGTCTGTCTAGACTCTTGCCAAACTATTTTTTAACGGTTTCCATTTCTCTAGCGTGCCTAGACTTGATCTGTGATAACTCCAAGCATGCTTCATCGTACCCCACCAGGAGCCTGCGTAGCTCTTTAACTTCGAGCCTCAACTCGGACGCATCATCGAGGGCGACCTGATGCAGTTTCTTCATCTCCACTAAGTTCTCTTTGGCAACGTCCAGGCTTTGCTCAAATTTATCAGATGCCTCCGCTGGCAATTTGAGCTCAGTGCTGACTCTTTTAGCTTGGGCACTGGCCCTGTTGCCAGATTCAAGTGCCAGCATAGCGCCCTAGTGATCAAAGCATTCTGTGAAACAAAACACAAATAAGAAAGTGTAGTCAAGCTAACCTAGAAAGCATCCATTGCTCTGAAACAGTAACTCACCCGGGAGGCGTAGGACCCCGCGAGCCCCATGAGGGCAGAGTTGTCGATCCCAGGGAGAAGATGGACATCCCTCACCACGTTTTGCTGTGAAATAGTTTCACCATAATAACTTCTAACCTATTTACAAGTTATTATGGTGAATTATTTTCGCCATAATAGCTACCTATTATGGCAAAAATAATTCACCGTAATAGGTTTTTATTAAAAATATATTATTTTAAAAAATTATAACGATGATATATTTTACCGTAATATGTCATTTATTACGACGAAATTAGTTACGTTGTAATAAGTTATTACGATAACAATTTATTACGATGATTTTGGAACATATTACAATAAATTTTTTATCATCATAATAATTTATTACGGTGATTTTGTACTTATTGCAACGAATTAATTCGTCATAATAAACCATTTTTCTTGTAGTGAATGTTATACTTAACTACCATATATTTTAAATTTTATCAAATTACATTCTTATGTTTTAGCAATTATACTAAACTATCATATATTTTAAAATGCTATTAAATTATACCCATGTGGTTTAAAATATTACACTTAAATATCTATGTACTTTAAACCTAATTAAGCTTTTTTTAGGTATAATTTGATAATATTTTAAACACATGGTAGATAAATGTAACTGCCAGATGATATGGGTGTAATTTAATAAAACTTAAGTATATAGTAGTTAACTATAATATTTCAAGCCATGTGGTTAAGAAATAAGGTATAAATAAAAAATAAGCTAAACAAAATGAATAAAAATTAAATTAACATATAAGATTGAATATAGATTCTCTATACCTATTAAATGGCTAGGAGAGAGAAACCCTTCTCCCTCTTGAATTCCATAAAAAATCTCAAAAAAATCATAGAGTAATTCTTCATGCAACATCAGCCAACAGCCACATCAACCTTAAATTTAGGATATATCATATTATTAGTTATGAGATGAATTAAAAGTGGGAAGTTCAAACTCAAAGAAAAAAAATATTTTCTTAGAAACACATCTCAGCTCACACAACTAATTACATTTATTGGTTTTTTTATAACCACTTCATGCTAATCCTTCATTGTCTTTCCAAATTGTTTGAAAGAAGCAACCTTCTCTCTCCAACATGTTTGAACTATCCTCTTTTCTTACTAATGTATGAGTCAAATGAATTTTATTAATTTTAAAAGTATATTTTTGTTAGAATCTCACTAATTGGTGAGTCATAACTCTTGACCTTCTCTTTCTTAATGGCTGCTTTCTTTTGATCCTGCTTCTCTCCATCCCGTTTGCTATCTAACTCTCCAATCCATTCCATCAACTAATCTCCTAGTTTTCTCTTTGTTCTTCACTATATTATTCCAAATTAATAAAAAAAAATCCATCATTCTTCACTCACACCATCTAGCAAAGAATGGTGACAAGCAAGGGAAAAGAAAATGATATTATACCAAAACCAAAAACTATAATGCAGCAAACATGGTCACAAAATACCTTTCAATTTAAAAAAATGCAAAATTTAGTTTTGAATACAAATTCATGAGCTATGGTTTTTGTCTATCATTTAAAATTTGATTCATGGGAATACTTATTTGATTCTGTTAGAGTTGTGCAACACCGCATCGTTTTTATTAATTTTGTAAGGAGTTGGAACCTATATATAAAATCTATTCTTTTTCATTTCTTTAGTAGATGGGAAGTGGGCTACCTCATAATGTCTATAGCATGTAAAAAAATATAGGAGGCTTATTTTCTAGATAAGAGCATAGAAGATGTGTTTAAAATAATATTATCTTATTATTTTTATTTGAATATAATTATCAAATTATGTTTAGTAAGTTTTTATATTTTCATCATCTTTTTATTTATAATTTTTCATAATATCCTCACTATCATGATGTCATGTTTGTTTTCATTTTTGACTTTTCTTCTTAGTTATGATTTTCATGAATTTTATTTATTATTATTTTACCACTTTTCTTTTACTAGATCTTTTTCCATCATACTTTCTTATATTCAAGCCTTTATTATTCTCCTTTATTGCTCTTTCTTTGATTCCAATATTTCACAAATGTCATTTCTTTTTTTTTTTTACATCACAAAAAAGAATCCCTTAATCATCATTCAGGTGCTAGTAAACCAGCATAGGTCATTTTAGGTCACATCATTTACTGTTTTATAATTTTAATAATTGCATTCTAAACAATCAATAAAATATTTGGTTCTTCAATATCCATGATGATTAAAGAAACTTGAACCACAATTTCACAGATTATATACTAAAAAGAAAAACTGAAAATCAAATTAGACTTGCATAGGTATTTATTCTAATAACAGGATTGATAACCAAATTGAACCATTTCACAACCTTAGTTTATAGAAATATACCCAAAAAAAAGAGTCTCATAGGTTATATATGGATAAAAAGGAACCAAGTTGGCTTCGGTATAAATCTCTAATTAAGAATTTGATTACAATTTGTTAGTAATACTCAAAATAAAAAAAGGGAAAAATCTCTAAATATTTTAGATCAATTAGTTTGATGGATTTGACCATAGGACCCTGTCCCATCTTAATAAATTTGTTATTAGAACTGGAATTACAATGAAAGCTTTTTTTTTAACAGAGAAATGCTACTATGAAATCTCTTGTTCACTTAGATTGCATATTAAAGCCTTTTATTTTTTTATGTACAAAACTGATTCTTGATGGTACGTCTATCTAACCTCTGCTTCTGCTTTCTTGCAGACGGGAGGTGAATTTGAGACATCAACAGTCGGGCACTCATCGATTGGAGATTTCTCCATTATGAACAAATTTATTCACCCTTCTTTGATTCTTATATTGGAGAATGCTTTGTGTTGGCATGTGGACGGGTGGAAGGGAGTTGGGGCTTCGATCTGCTTTCGTAGCGGGCAATGCAGAATATGTGAGCTCTACATCCGACCCAGATACGCATGAGGCTACCGAGGAAGCAAAGCCCTCGGTCGGTGCAGCGGATGATCACAGAGAAGCTAAACCTCGATCCTGCTACGATGGCCATGTTCGATGGGGAGGATGATCAGGACGATGACTTCCGAGGGGTCATAGAGGTTTTTTGGAAAAAGGAGCATAGGCAATCCACGAGGTAAAAGTTTTTTGCTCTACTTTTTAATCTTGAAATTAATATCGAATTCACCAAATTAGGAATTAGGGTAAAAGGCCCCTTTTTACTCTGCCAGAGCCCATCCCCATCGACTATTGGCACTACTCCTACCATGATTCCACCATCGAACTTTGCTATTGCTGGAGTGAGTCACTGGAGTCCATGACGTAAGCCATCTCTCTACTGACTGATGCTCTGTTTCCACTGGACCTCGACTATTGCCACTGGTATCATGATAAGGGTTGTGTTGGGAAAGTCCTCAGCCTCAGTAGCCAACAACTGAGCTAAGCCAAATGAAAAAATATTGTATCTATAAGATGTCAATCTTAAGGCTTTGGGAGCCAAAATCATGGGATAAGGGGGTCAATATAACTGGTGGTTCTGGCCTGAGAATCTTGGTTGTTTGACAATGGAGTGATTAGGACCAATTCTAGGCTATACTTAAGGGAAATCTTTAGTTATGGTCAATGAATAGTTGAGCAACTATGATCGCCATGGATGGTTAGAGAAAGGAGACGGCAAATAAAGAAATGTGAGAGAGAGAGAGAGAGAGAGAGAGATTGAGTGACAAACTTGTTTCATTGGTCTCACCACTTGCTTGTTTCTTGTAAAGCTTTAAATTGAGACACTTGTCAACATGCAATAGCGAGTGCATGGTCTCACATGATTAGTGTATATTGCATTTGTTGGATTATTTTGCAGGCTGCTAACAAGTTCATACAGACATGTTTTATATCATATTTTTACTTATTTAATTATAAAATATATACATAGAAAAATAGAATGCTATAGAAATCTTGAGAGAGAAGTGATGGGATATTTGGTACCTGAGGACTTTAAAATGACCTTATTCTTTTGTGTTAAAAACCTTTATTTGGGCCTTGTTGCATATCTGCCTTTTGACTAGGTTCCATATGGTCCTGGGGGCCTACAAAAAGACCTCCATCACTCTGTCCATTTTCTCATCATGACCCTGACAATGGCAGGGTCCTCGATCCTTGAGGGCCCACTGTATCTATATACTTTGTGACCAACTTACCGTAGGCATGGCCTTATGATTTAACCCTAAGCCCTTAGCTTTGGACTAGTCACCTTGTGATCATGGACCATACATAAGCCTGAACTACCCCACCCCCTCCCAAATAAAATTTATTATTCAAATTTAAAATTTTTGTTTATCATTGTAGTTTGATAGCAATCATCTTGAAGAGGTGAACCTAAGATTTGTTGTGAATTTAGATAAGAATCCCTTTGCATTATGTACGTATGTGCATCCATAATGATTATATTACATGCTTCGTATTATGTATACTATTGTTAATTTTATATATTTTTTATGAAAATTCTGTTATGGTCAACTTATGCTTAAATATGTTTTTGTAATTTTTGTTCATATTTTAGGTAACTAATGATTTATAATAAAGGCTTGTAAAGGAATGGTAACATATTCATACTGAAATTAATTCTATAGATACATGAAATTTTGAAATAAACAATGGTATGTGTGATGAACTGGATGATGGGAGGCACTAAACTAGTCATTTTTTTCAGTTGTCCTGGTGAGCATATTTGTTTCTGTTTATCCTGATGGATAGATCTATTTTTTATTCTCCTACCGAGTAGACCTTTTTTTTTCATTGTCCTCACGGTCAGACCTATTTCTGGTTATTCTAACGAATAAACCAATTTTTATGGATAGATCTATTTTTGGTTGGCATGACGAGCAAACTAGTTTTTAATTGTCGTCATGAGCATACCTATTTCTGATTGTCAACTTGTTTTACTTTCAGGTTGCTTTTATGGATAAAACTATTATTTTAAGTTTTTGATTCTTACCATCAATTGATTTATGGTTATGATTAGTCCAATGCTTTTCTAAATGAAATCAAGTAAATCGTTAATAACTTGATGAATTAGGTATTGATATTTGATATTGGCTACATGACGTAGATAAGTGATTACTATACATGATTTATTTATTATTCAAATAGGGTCATTTTACCACTATGTTGCAATCATGAATGAAGGGTTGTTATATATATATATATATATATATATATATATATATATATATATATATTACATGGTATATATTCATAATGATGACTCTTATTAAATAGGAATGTGTGGGGTAAGGGATTCTTGCTAAACTCAAGCTCATTTTATATTTTGTTGTTTTTGTTTTATAGATCCACTGGATGTTTAAGCTTATTTCTTATGTCAGGACATAAATAAGATCAGGCTAGGGTGAGGAACATAAAGCTAGAGACATCTGGATCATTTGATACTTGTGTCTATTGTAATAAAAGAAAAATGTTTGAACTCAATAATGGTTATGTTAATACCTATTAACTTTTAAATTATATTTTATGATTACATGATTCGTGTGTGCATATATAAAATAAGAAAAAAATTAAGCCATGCATAATTTTTAGGATATTACTTAGGAGTTATGTAGCTGTATCATACGTTCAACACAATTAATGGGTTGGGACGTAACAAATATATATAAATTTTTAGTAAAAATTATGAAATTAATAACATAGTTGAAAAGAATTAAAGATAATGGATGAGAGAAATTAGGGCCGAGACAAATATATTAATATATATGAAGATATTTTAGTATATATGAAAATATATAAAAGTATTATAGTACTTAAGTATAGACCAATAGAGTGAGATAGAGTGGGATGGAGTAGATGGAGATATACTTATTTTCCGATCTATTTGGTCTATGATAGCAGGGATAAAAATAATCATGTCCCCATTCCTATCCCTACACAAGATGAAGATTCTCTGGCCTAAATAGGGTGATATAGAATGTCCCATGGTCTTGGGGGCATACAAAAGGACTTCCATCATATTGTCCATTTTCTCATCATGAGCCTTGCTGTGGTAGAGTTTGATGAGCATACTAGTTTCCAGTTGTCATGAACAAACCTATTTCTCATTGTCATAACAGATAGACCTGCTTTACTTTTGGTTGCTCTTATGGACAAACTTATTTTAAGTTTTAGATTCCTACCATCAATTGATTTATGGCAATGATTAGTCCAATGCTTTTCTAAATAAAATCGAGTAAATCATTAATAAGTTATGAAGTAGATATTGATATTTGATATTGGTTGTGCTCATGACTATGCATGGTTTATTTATTATTCAAATAGTATAATTTTTGACACTAACTTACAAGCATAAACGGAGAATTGTACTCATATATATTTTAGTAGATGGTATGTATTGATGACTCTATTAAATAGGAATGCATGGGGCAAGGCATTCTTGCTAAGCCTAAGCTTATTTTATATATTGTTGTTTCTGTTTTATAGATCCATGGGATGTTTGAGCTTAGTTCTTATAGTCAGCTTAGTGTGAGGAACATAAATTATGGTTGGGCTAGAGTGAGGAATATAAAAACTAGAGATATTGGGATCATTTGACACCTGCATCTATTGTAATAAAAAAAATGTTTGAACTAAATATTGGTTATATTAATGCTGGTTAAATTTTAAATTATATTTGTTGAGTATATGATTAGTGTGTGTATATAAAACAAGAAAAAAATTAAGCCATCATAATTTCTAGGATATCACTTGGGAATTATAAGCCATGTAATATGTTCAATCCAATTGATGGGTTGGAACATAATAGACATATATAAAGATTTAATAAAAACTATAAAATTAATAACATGATTGAAAAAAATAAAGATGATAGAAGAGAGACTAAGATTCAAAAAAAAATATTAATATATATGAGAGTATTTTAGTATATATAAAAATATAAAAGTATTACGGTATAAGTATGGACCAATGGAATGGGTTAGGGTAAGGTGGGGGTACATGTATTCCCCAATCTACCCGATTTTTGATAGTAGGGATAAAAATAATCGCTGTTTCAATTTTTATCCCTATACAAGGTGAAAGAATCTTCATCTCAAATAAGATTTCTTCTTTATATATTGAAATTATCATCCTGCGCTTTTTTTTTTAAGAAATAAACATTATCGTCTAATGCTAGACCATTTTTACCAATACAAGAGTAGGATTTTTTTAATCTTTTTATGACAGAGCAAAATGGACAGATGTATCCACCTCTCCAGGAAAACGAATGAGACTAAGGTGGGGGTTTTTGACGCTCCAAGTAGCATAGCATGGCAATATTTTTGAGTCCATCTTTCTATTTTCCACACGTTTTTTGGTTCACCGTTTTGCTGTAAAGCATCACCAATCGATCCTTTTAATTCTAGGATAACTAGAATTAGCAAGAAAGGTTAATGCTGAAACAATATACTACTATTTAGCAAATTCTCAGTGCCTGTGCACACTATCTTCAAGTTGCAACCAGAATTTAGAGCGTAAACCCAAGCTACAGAGCTTTATATTATAGTTAAGTAAAAGGCTGCACACATGCTACGTACGTACTGGAACAATACACCAAAGCAAAAGAAAGAGAGCTGGGCTGATGTGATGATGGAGATGACAAAGCTATCAAATAAAATGATGGCTTTGAGTTAATTATCTTGTTAATATTCTACTACTAAGTACTTGACCTGTTGAACATGATAATTAACCTCAAGATTATCATATTTAGGAGTGAATAAGAGAGTTGCTTCTTTCAAGTTTTTTTTTTTTTTTTTTGGTAACCCTCGTTATGCAAGCACCTCAGTCATGGAAGTGTCTTAGTACCAACATACGTAGAAGTGTCTTAGCACGCATATTGATTTGGTATGTAAGCCAATTTATATTTCTGCATGTATTTGATCCAAAAGCTTACATGTGACTTATGGAACGCACCAGGAGTATGCAAGCACAATAGAAAGGAGAGCAAGACGAGGGATCATGATCTCAATCTAATCCACGTAAACACCAATCGTTCTCTAGCTTCATATGTCAACTAAGAAAAATATTTTAGGGAACCCATTATATGTTTACACAAAAAGATTATTAAGCCAACAAGAAATAAAGAGCCAGCACACACAATGGGCCTCTTTGTTTATTTGGAACAAGGCATGGCATATCCCTTTCTTACGAAGCTTGTACCCCCTTTTTTTTTTTTTTTTGGTTTGCTTCCCAAGGTGTCCCAAAAGCCGAGGTGGAACATCAAGAGCATAATCATGACTGTCCAAGGCATCATCACTTTCCTTTATTCTCATGTCGAATTTCTCTGAGAATCCCGAGAATCACTCCTTTAAGACCTAAAACTTCTAAGCTACACTGGTCTGTTGCTTTTCTTTCCTTTAGCTGGAATTGGCTTGGTATGGCTGGCAGCATCTCTTCCTAAGCATTCAACATTTGGCTTTTTTTTTTTTTTTTCCTTCCATCTTCGCATGCTTTTTTTAGGAAGAATTCCTATGATCTTATAATTTTTTTAATCACATTGGCTTGATGGCAGTCATTGAGTTCGATATCATAACTGTTTAACGCCATTCCAGAACAAAGCTAAGGGAAAAAGCAAAAGCTAAAAGAGTAAAGAAGATAACCGAGTATCATAGTTTGCTTGATGCAAGAAAAGAATTAAATTCTAGATGGAACAATGATATGATTGATTGTTTATAAATACATACCTTCTCTTTTAATTTGGTTACAAGTCATTCAAGAAGATTTGCGATTTGTGTTCTAATTGAGATGTTTTTCCTCATCCCATTCTTTATGACTCTTCTCTCCAATTAGGCAATGATATCGGCTATCCAGGTGCACCTTTCATTCTTAGCTTATTCTTTACATTAATTTTCTCTTAGTGTGATACAATATGTGTGTAGAAAATTAGGTTTTTAAGGGTTACATCTATTATACTTTTTTCGTAAGGACCAATTATGATTTTGCTAATGGCTTACGTATACGGTCCAAAGCTTCATCCAAAAATGATGAACAAGGACTTCAAAAAATATGTGTCACATTATCTTTCTCTCTTTAAAATTAAGGTTACTAAATTAGCTCCTAATTCTTTCTTCACAGTGTCATGACTAACAACAAATATCCGTGAAGTAGTTTTACATTACAGCATCAATTATTTTTAGAAATATTTATATGCCCTACCATATCTTTTAGTCGAAGTCCTAATGAGATATTTAAGGCTTAGATTCTATTAAGTTTCTTCATTACTCGGTATTGTGCATATGTAAGCATGCATTGCATTTCATCTATGCAACAATTATGATTAAGTCACATCAATGAAATGGGAAAACAAGTCAGTGGCTCATTAGGAGCTATAGTTTATTATAATTCTGTGTCCTCTTATGTACATTGGGCTATTAATTTTCTAAGAGGATGTGATGTTCATTAGACATTAAAGGGTCACTTTAGATGTCTTATAATCCATTCCATTAGATTTGATACACCACCCTTACCCAAGAACAACATGAAAAGATATAAATATTATTCTCTTGCTTTGACTGCATTAATGTTTTTGGATCTTTTAGGTTATACTTATACTACAATACAATCATTGAGGTTATATATATTAGATTTGACAAACACATACACACTAACAATTTGGCTCGTGCAATGCATATTTAACAAAAATATTATTAGATTAGATTATAAGTTATATTTTATTTTTATTCTTAGTTCAATAGATGCATGAACAATAAAAAATAAATTAAAAATATAAATAAGTAAAAGGATTAAAGAACATAAATTAATTAAATTAAATTTATAACATAAAATAAAAATAGTATAAGAAGATATAAAAACAAAAAAAATGGTTTGCTTCAACATATAATAGATATTTAAAATATTATAAACTAACTAAAATTAAAGATACAAAATAAATTAAATAAAATAAAAATATAAACTAAAAGTAAAAATATACAAATATAAATAAACTAATAATAAAAAAATTTAGAAACAATAACAAGAATAAAAATAATATAAGTTAAATAGAATAGAATAAAATAAATTAAAGATATTAAGCAATTGGCATGATAATCATGATATATTAGCATATATTAGCAAAAAATAAGAATTAATCAATTAGCAAATGACATAGCAAAGAGGATATAATAAAATATAAGACAAATGCAAAATAAAAGATACAATTAGAAGAAAAAACAAAAAATAACAAACATGGTCAATAGAATCAAAGTATAAAAAAATATAAAATATGAAATGTAACGAATATAAAAAATATAAATGAATTATAACAATAGAATATAAACAAGAACAAACTGAACATAATGAATAAAACTATAAATTAATATATAATATTAAATATAGAGTGTTTATATTTATTAAATGGCTAGGATAGAGAAATGCTCCTTCCTCTTGAATTCAGAAAAACTTGCAAGAAAATCATGGAATATTCTTTATGCCACATTAGCCAAGAGTCATATCAGCTTTAAGTTTAGGATACATTGTTTTATTAGTTATGAGATAAATTAAAAGTGGGCAATCTAAACTCGAAGAAAAGAAAATTTTTATTTAATTGGAAACATATATCACCTGACATAACTAATTATGTTTATCGATATTTTTTTATGACCACTTCATATTAATCCCCTATTATCTCTCCAAACTGTTTGAAAGAAATACCTTCCTCTCTCCAATATGTTTGAATTATCCTCCTTTCTCACTAATGTATGGGTCAAATGGATTGTATATTTTTCTTAAAAAGGTTTTTGCTAGGATATTGTTGAATTTAAGTTAATTTAAATTTCATATATTCCTAATCTTACTAGTGGTAAGTCATAATTCTTAACCTCCTCTTTTTTAGTGGTTACATTCTC
Source organism: Calamus simplicifolius (assembly GCA_900491605.1). NCBI lineage: Eukaryota > Viridiplantae > Streptophyta > Magnoliopsida > Arecales > Arecaceae > Calamus > Calamus simplicifolius. The sequence goes on from UESW01001477.1 coordinate 271,815, forward strand.
TTGTTCCTTCCCCTCTTTATCCATGTTTTTATCTAACTCTCTAGTCCAATTCTATCAACTAATCTCTCAACTATCTCTTTGATCTTCATCATATTATTCCAAATCAATAAGAAAATTCATCATTTTTCACTTACACCATAAAGCAAAAAAAAAGGATTAGCAAGGAAAGGAAAATAATATTATTCCAAGACTAAGAAATATAATGTAGCAATTATAATCACACACTATTTTTCAGTTTAGAAAATGTAAAATTTAGTTTTGAATACAAATTCATGTGTTATGTTTTGGTCTATCTTCTAGAAATTGATTCATGGGAATACTTATTTAATATAGTTAGAGTTTTGTAAAACCCATTCTTTTTATTCCTTTCATAAGGAGCTAGGACTCGTATATGAAACTTATTCCTTTTTATTATCCTAGTAGAAGGCAATGGGCTACCTCACAAAGTCCATAGCATGCAAAAATTACAAGAAGCTTATTCTGGATAGGAGCATAGAGCGCATTTTTAAAATAACACTACCTTATTATTTTTTATTTGATAATAATTATCAAATTATATTTATTAGGTATTATATTTTCATCATCTTTGTATTTATAATTTTTCATGATTTTTGCATTGTCATGTTGTCATGTTTGCTTTTATTTTTGCGATTTTTTCCTTAGAATTTTTATCATTTTCATGAATTTTATTTCTTATTGTTTTAGTACTTTTCTTTTTACTAGATCCTTTGCCAATATACTTTCCTATATCCAAGCCTTTACTATTGTCCTTTACTGCTCTTTCTTTAGTTCTAATATTTAGCACATCATTTTTTTATGCATCACAAAAAAAATCTCTTATACATCATTTGAAAGCTAGTAAATAAGTATTTTAGGTCACATCATTTACTATTTTATAATTTAAAAATTAGATTCTAAATATCCTTTAATACCCATGATTATTAAAGAAACTTGACCAATAATTTCACAAATTAAATCCAAAAAAATTAAAAATAAAATTAAACTTTGATTGGTATTTAATCTAACAACAAGATTGATAACCAAATTGAACTCTTTGATAACCTTGGTTCATAGAAATATATGAAACATAATATCATAGATTATATATGGATAAAAATGAACCAAATTGGGCTTTGGTATGTATCTCAAATTAAGAATTTTGTTAGGGTTTGTTTGTAATACCCCTAAAAAAAAAAAAAAAAGAACCTTTCAACATTTTAGATCATTTTGATGGATCTATTGTACTTGAGAATTTAATAGCTTGATTAGGAATAGAATATGAGAAAGGACCATTGGACCATATCCCATCTTAATAAAATTAATTATTGATTTTTGTTATTAGAATTGGAAATTGATTTTATTTTCCACTAAGAAATATGAGAATGAAGAGGAAGTTATTCTATTCATGTTAATTAGAATAGATTTTATTATCAAGAATCTAAGAGAGCCATAGGCTTGTAAGTTTAGGAGATGAATTGGACTGAGACCAAACCCTAACAGAATTAAAGCACCTAAACTCAAAATCTACCAATCCCTAACCAACTCAACTTGGTATTAGATTGGGTTAAAGATCCAAACCAACCCAATAATATCTTAAATGAATGGGATTAGGTTGGCTGCATCGGCTTAGACAGGACCATTTTAGTTAGTTTGATTGAGTTAAAAAGAAATTTTAATAAATAAAAGGTCTACTCCATTTATTACTTTTGATGGTGTGCTAGCTTGTATGAGAAAGATACAATTAATAAATATATTTTATATATGTGCATATACATAGAAAATTTAATTGAATTAAAGTAGGCCAAAATTTAAGTAACATATTTTAACTGATCTTAAAAATTGTTGCTTCTATTATTTTATTAAGTTAAATCAAAAAATATTTACAATAAAAATTGTTACTATTAGATGTAAAATTCTTTCTATTATTTTCTTAATTTAAACTTAAGTATTTATTACTATAACTATCTAGGACCTTATTAATAAAGGTTTGCTAAGAAAGTATTAATTAGATTTCTTTAATCTTTATAAGTATGCAGCACCTACTCAATACATAGCCTATATGAAACTTGAAATCATATCTTTTTATTTAACTAAAAACAACTCAACCACGCTCTATTAACTTTTATGAAAATAAAATTCTACTATACCGATTCATAGCTTATTCATTTTATAGAACATATAAATTCTAATATTTTATATTTTAAAAGCTATTTTTCATAAAAATAGAATCCTTTTCTTTTTAAAAAAATAAAAATGAACAAATTTATTTTTATTCTTTAAGGTGTTTTCAAAATAATTCTATTTAAATATTTTTAAATATTAGTAATTTCAACATATTAATTATTATATTTATATATAATCATTTTTAACTAGTTCTTTAAAATGTAGATAATAATTTTATTTGTGGCACAATCAAAGAATAATAGTGATATTTAAAATATAAATTTAAATAACTTATAATTTTTAATATATTTCTAATACAAACTTTAGTTGGATCAGTATTTTAGAAGCTTGACCAAATCAATAGGAAATAAAAAAATATAAGTTACAAACTAATAAACCAAAATTTATCATAAATGTAGAGCGAAATATTATTTTTGAGTTTTTAAAATTTCACAAACTAATGCCATGATTTCTATGTTTTTTAATAATTTATCATAAATGCAGGTAATATATTATTTCTTGGCAATCTCTAAAATATCCCAGCATTAATGCCATAAATTAAGTATGAACAAGGTAGAAATATTTATAACAAAAAGTCACTTCTTTTATAATACTTCTTAACAATTAAAGGCATTTAAGTCTAAATGCCATGAAAATGAAAAATATAGTAGCATAAAGTAGTAAATGCCACTACAATTATGAAGCTAAAATCTATTTTTATAGTGTATAATTTGGAAATAGATTTTTGAGATCTCTAATTTAATTAGGTTAGCATGTTTTTTATACAATTGTCTATTGTTTTTTCATAAGGACTTGGGATGTATGTCTATAATTCTTTGTCTTTCTTTTTTCTGATGAGTGGGAAGGAGGCAAGACATCTTATAATATCTTTAGTATGTTGAAATTTTAGGAGCCTTATTTGTTATAGGGACACTGAACATCTATTGAAAATAATATATAATCCTTTTATTTTTGTTTGAACATAATTTTTGAATATTATTTATTACGTATTTCTATTTACATCATCCTTGTATTTATAATTTAACATTTCATATTTTCCTCATTATCACATTAGTTTTAGTTCAGTTTTCAGAATTTTTATTTTCAAAAGTTCTATTTCTTATAAAGTTTTTACTTTTCTTTTTATTAGAATTTCTATAATTTATTCTATCAAAGCCTGTATTACTGACCTTAACTTTTCCTTTTTTATTTCAATATTTAATTTACCACTTCATCTTTGCACCATTAAAGGAAATCCATGAGACATCATTTAGGTGCCATGCAAACTAGCTATAATTCTATAATTTTATAATTTGATTGTAACTAGTTACCTTTTCTTTTTGAGGGTCATCAACAACCATGACTCTTAGAGNAAACAAATACAAAGTAAAATATAGAATTAGAGTAAAATCAAAAAAATGCAAAAATGGTTAATATAATTAAAATGTAAAATATAAAATATGAAATATAATGAATATAAAGATATAAATAAATTATAAAATATAATAAAAATAAAAATAAACTAAACTTACAGAATAAAAATATAAATTAATATATAAGATTGAATATAGAATGTTTATACCTATTAAATGGCTAGGAGAGAGAATCCCTTCTCCTCTTGAATTCAGTAAAAAATCTCAAGAAAATCATATATTATTCTTCATGCAACATCAGTCAACAACCACATCATCCTTAAATTTAAGATACATCATATTATTAGCTATGAGATGAATTAAAAGTGGATAGTCTAACTCAAGAAAAAGAAATTTTCTATTTTGCTAGAAACATATCTCACCTCACACAACTAATTACATTTATTGGTATTTTTTTATAATCACTTCATACTAATCCTCCATTGTCTTTCCAAACTATTGAAAGAAGTATCTTTCTCTCTCCAACATGTTTGAATCATCCTCTTTTCTTACTAATGTATGAATCAAGTGGATTGTATCCTTTTTTAAAAAGATTTTTTTTGTTAGAATCTCACTAATTGGTGAGTCATAACTCTTTCCTAATGGCTGCTTTCTCTTGGTCATGCTTCTCTTTATCCTGTTTGCTATATAACTGTCTAGTCCATGCCATCAACTAATCTCCGAGTTATCTCTTTGTTCTTTACTATTATTCCAAATTAATTAAAAAATCAATCATTCTTCACTCACACCATCAGACATGAATGGAGACAATCAAGGGAAGAAAAATGATATTATACCAAAACCAAGAACTATAGTGCAACAAGCATGGCCACACAATTTTTTTCAGTTTAGAAAATGTAAAATTTAGTTTCAAATACAAATTCATGCGTCATGCTTTCTGTCTATCATTTAGAAATTTATTCATGGGAATACTTATTTGATATTATTAGAGTTGCACAGAACCTCTTCTTTTTTATTCTTTTTATAAGGAGTTGGAACCTGTATATAAAATTTGTTCTTTTTTATTTTCCTAGTAAATGGGAGGTGGGCTACCTCATAATGTCTATAGCATTAAAAATTATAGGAGGCTTATTTTCTAGTTAAGAGCATAGAGGATATGTTTAAAATAATATTATCTTATTATTTTTATTTCAATATAATTATCAAATTATGTTTAGTAAGTATTTATATTTTCATCATCTTTGTATTTATATTTTTTTATAATTTCCTCATTACCATGATGTAATGTTTGTTCTTATTTTTGGGTTTTGTTCTTAGTTATCATTTTTATGACACACGTCTTTTTTTTTTTTACACCACAAAAAGAATCCCTTAGTCATCATTCTGGTGCCAGTAAACAAACATATTAGGTCATCTTAGGTCACATCATTTACAATTTTACAATTACATTCTAAACAATTACTAAAAATAATTTATTCTTCAACAGCCATGATGATTAAAGAAACTTGAACCACAATTTCAGAAATCATATACTAAAAAAAACTGAAAATCAAATTAGACTTGCATAGGTTTTATTCTAATAGCAAGATTAATAACCAAATCGAACCATTTCACAACCTTAGTTTATAGAAATATATAAAACAAAATCCCATAGGTTATATATGGATAAAAAGGAACCAAGTTGGCTTTAGTATGGATCTCTAATTAAGAGCTTGATTACAATTTGTTAGTAATACTCAAAAAGAATGGAGAAAAATCTTTCAATATTTTAGATCAGTTTGATGGATTTGACCATAGGACCTTATACCATCTTAACAAAGTTAATTATTGATTTTTGTTATTAGAATTACAATAAAAGAATTTTTTTAACAGAGAAATGCTACTCTAAAATCTCTTATTCACTTAGATTGCTTATTAAAGCCTTTTTTTTAATGTACAAAATTGATTCAAAAAAGTAGCAGAGGCAATCCACCTAAGCTTGGAGGGTAAAAGGTTCTTACTTCTACTTTCTAGTCTTGGAATTAATATTGACTTTACCGAGTTAGGAATTAGGGTAAAAGGTTCTTCCTCGCTGCTAGAATTTCTTCCCCAAATCAAGCCATCGAAGCGTAGCCAATCCCTGCTCAGGACCTCGACTATTGATCACCCTCAATCTTTGTTGTTGCTGCAATGAACCACTGGAGCCCATGACATAAGCCATGTCTCTGCTAACTAATGCTCTGTTTTGAGCACAGGGCAACTGTTTGTTTATCATCGAGTGAAGATGAGGATTGGGTTGGGAAAGTCCTCATCCTCGGTAGCCAAGAACTGAGCTTTGGGAACAAAAATCAAGGGATAAGGGGGTCAAAAGTTGGTGGTTCTGGCTTGAGAAGCTCGGTTGTTTGACAATAGAGAGATTAGGACCAATTCTAGGCTATACTTAGGGGAAATTTGTAGTTATGGTCAATGAATAGTCGAGCAACTATTTCTAATACAAACTTTAGTTGGATCAGTAATTCAGAAGCTTAACCAAATCAGTACAAAAAAAATATGAGTTACAAACTAATAAACCAAAATTTATCATAAATGTAGAGCAAAATATTATTTTTTGAGTTTTTAAAATTCTACAAACAATGCCATGATTTCTATAACTTTTAATAATTTATAATAAATGCATAATATATTATTTCTTGGCAATCTCTAAAATATCCCAGAATTAATGCCATAAAGTATGAACATGCTAGAAATATTTATAACAAAAAGTCACTTATTTTATAATGCTTCTTAACAATTGAAGGCATTTAAGTCTAAATGCCATGAAAATGGAAAATGTAGTAGCATAAAGTAGTAAATGTCACTACAATTATGCAGCTAAAATCAATTTTTATAGTGTATAATTTGAAAAAAATATTTTTGAGATCTCTAATTTAATTAGGTTAGCATGTTTCTTATACAGTTGTCTATTGTTTTTTCATAAGTAGTTGGGATGTGTGTCTATAATTCTTTGTTTTTCTTTTTTCTGATGAGTGGGAAGGAGACAAGACATCTTATAATATCTTTGGTATGTTGAAATTTTAGGAGGCTTATGTTGGGGACACTGAACATATATTGTAAATAATATATAATCCTTTATTTTTGTTTGATCATAATTGTTGAATAATATTTATAACGTATTTCTATTTACATCATCCTTGTATTTATAATTTAACATTTCATATTTTCCTCATTATCACATTAGTTTTAGTTCAGTTTTCAGAATTTTTATTTCAAAAGTTCTATTTCTTATAAGGTTATTACTTTTCTTTTTATTAGAATTTTTATAATTTGTTCTATCAAAGCCTTTATTACTGACCTTAACTTTTCTTTTTTATTTCAATATTTAATTTACCACATCATCTTTGCATCATTAAAGGAAATCGATAAGACATCATTTAGGTGCCATGTAAACTAGATTTTAGGCCACAACAACTGTGATTCTATAATTTTATAATTTGACTGTAATCAGTTGCCTTTTCTTTTTTGAGAGTCATCAATAACCATGGCTCTTAAAGAAGCTACAACCACAATTTCATAAATCAATTTCCAAATAAATTGAACATAAAATTAAACTTTGGTTAGTATTTCTAAGAATATATGATTGGGATATGCTGGTAATCGAATGAGAGAGAATATAATAGCTTATTGAGAAATAGAATGAGAGAGAGAACCACTTACCATACTCAACTCAACTAAGCCTTTTTCCAACTACACCACTAACCATATTCCATTTTAATTAAATTACTCATCAAGAGAGGGGTATTATATATGCTTAAGGAATTTGAAAATGAAAGAGAGAGAGAAAGAGAGGTATCCTCCTCATGTTAATTAGATTAACTTTTATTGTTAAAACTCTGCCTATATATGAGTTTTCTTTTATACATAGCTAGTCTCAAGCCCAGATAAAGGAGGATGGTTGCAGTAGGTTGACGACTAGTGTAAAACTATAATCACACTATATACACATAAATAAGAACTAGTTTGGGATTAATACTTTATTGTTGTTATTATATTAATATAAAATCTGAAGAGTGTTGATGATTGTTTTGATTCGGGTTTCAGTGTATTAAAATTGTATGAAATTTTTTGGTCTTCTTTTACTTATAATGTTGATTCGTAAATATACGAGTCATTCTAATTTCCATAATTCACATATTTATTTGATAAAAGATCATATCTGTAGTGTTTTTCTAAATTTTTCTTTTGTTGACTTATCAATTAAAAAATTAAATTTTACTAGATTATATTTCAAATAATCTAAGTTTTGGGGCAAAATCAATGGCTGTTTTGACCATTTCACATCTTCAACTTGGTTTACTTTTAGTGCCCTCTTTAACCATTAAAAATCTTCAAAAATCTTAATTCACTCAGATTGCTTATTAGAGCGCTTTTGTTGTCAAACTTGTCAACTAGATGAATTTTGGGAAACTAACCCCTGCTCCTGCTCTCCCGTAATTGCAGGGAGACAGAAGGGAGGTGAACGGAGACTTCAGCAGCAGCCACTAATCGATTCGAGAATATGAACCTCTCCAGTATTATCGAGGATTTGCAAGATGAGGATGCTTTGTTCATCCATGTCGAAGGGTGGTGGGATGAGCAGAAGACGGGAATTGGGGCATCTGCCATCCTCGCAGGCATTGCAAAAGAGGTGAGCTCCAAATCGATTCCTGGGATCCAATTCGACAAGTGATATGCGTGAGATTGCCGAGGAAGCAAAGCCCTCGGTTGGTGCAGCGGATGATCGCGGAGAAGCTAAACCTCGACCTGCTACGATGGCCTGTTCGATAAGCGGGATGAGGACGATGACTTCCGAGGGGTGAAGAGGGGTAAGAGAGACCTTATCGGTAAAGTAACAAATGCAATCGAGCTGAGCTTAAGGGGTAAAACATTCTTGCTCCTACTTTCTAATCTTGGAATTGAAATCGACATCGCCAAATTAGGAATTATAATAACACAACGAAGCGGCAACAAGATGATGTTCAGTAGCCAATGGGAACTTAGAGAGAAGATAAACAACGTCAAGCCCTTGCTCAGAAATGTGGGTACTGACGATTATGATGACATTGGTCCTCATTTCAGCTCACAAACAACAATGCCGAAAATTGTTGGAGTTGTTGGACATGGAGGCTAGAGAAATAGCTGATTATGTCAACGGTATTAGAGGTAGGAGCAGCTTGACTCCAGAAAAGGTCCTTCAGTGCTTCTGGTATGTCATTTTGCTCCAGTTGTGCTGCACATTAATGAAGTTGCGAGGGTTGCCAGGTACTTGGTGGCAGAGGAGCTCATCCAAGGAGAAGAAGCCTGGGTGATAGCGAGGCTGTGTTTGAAGAGCTGCAAAATCAATGCCTAGGTCCAGAACTCCACTGGAAGTAGCAGACATGGCCTTCCGGCACGCAAAACAGGACCTATGGAAGAACCAAGACTTGCTGCACCCAAGCAAGTTGCTGAAGATATTGATGCCGAGAGAGCAACAGAGTGGTGATGTCAAAGACTGGAAGGACTGCCGCTGGCTAGCGGTGGAGGATGATTCAATAAAAGCACTCCTGTCTGAGGGAGCCATGGAATCTTCCTCCAATCTGTCCACCTTGCTCCTTCAGTCCTACATTTTTCAAGACGGTTTGTTACCGGACGGCTTCTTCCAGCATGCAAGCAGCCTCCGAGTACTTGTTCTCTCATACACCAACATCTCGTCCCTGCCTTCCTCCATCCTTAGCCTTCACAACCTGAGGCTTCTTGAGCTGCGGCACTGCCAAAATTTGGTGACCCTAGGCATTTCGATCGATGCTTTATTTGAGCACATGCAGGATTACAAGTTCTCGACCTTTCTTACAGCAAAATTGAGTCACTACCAAGGAGCCTCTCCAAAGCTTCCAGCCTCAAGATACTAATTCTCAATGGATGCTCGTGTGAGCTTCCAGATGATTGTTTGCGCACATGCAGGGTTTACAAGTTCTCGACCTTTCTTACAGCAACAAAATCGAGTCACTACCAAGGAGCCTCTCCAAAGCTGCCAGCCTCAAGATGCTAATTCTCGATGGATGCTCGAGATTGAAGACGCTCTTGCCTCGATGGAAGACCATTCCGTCATCGATCGAGGAGATCAGCCTCAAAGATTGTATGTCCCTACAAGAGGCGGATACTGCTGGAGAGCTATTACTTCCACCGATGCAAAACCTCAGGACATTCTGCCATTCCGGTTCCCGAATGACCAAGCTCTGTCTAAGGGGTTGTTGTAGATTGGAGGAAGTGGAGTTGTCCCATCTACTTGAACTCGAGGAGCTCGATCTTTCTGGCACTGCGATCAAAATGCTAGATCCTGCCGTGGTGAACCTCCCGCAGCTTAGGGTTGCTTCTGCTAGGCTGCGAGCACATCAGGAGAGTCCCATGGTATGATTTTACACGGTTTCCTGAAGAATTTTACCTGGATCAATGCAACAAAGTTGATTGCTATGAATCATTCCAATGCCAACGACCTGAAGATGGCACTGGAGTCCGCATGATTGTCAGGGATGCCAGGCTCTTCCAAGATATATGGGGCGACAAGATTGATTCTTTGAGGCTCACAAGATTTCACATCCACATCTGTTCCTCCATCCAAGGAAGAGAGAGAGAGGATATTAAGATCAAGAGGAGTAAGAAGGATCGTTTTGGAAGGGATTCCTTCACTTACAGAGATACTTTTGTGCTGACCAAAAGCAGCTCTCAAGAATGCCCTACTCCTCCCGTTCCTTTAGAAAGGCATTTGGAGATCAGTGGAAGTACCCGGTTCCCAACAGCTATGGGGACTTCTTCAGAATACTGATTCTTTATTCGTGCACTCTGACGATTCCACCAAGTATTTGACCGAGTTGAGTCCATTCAATGTGATCAAACAGTGTCGGATTGAGAGCTGTCACCTCATGGATGTTGTTTTCAACGAAAGATTGAGCATCTTCTCTCTCCAATTGTTGGAGAGCATATGGGCCTCTCATCTTGCGAGGGCAACTGCTGTGATCACGAGAGAAAGCATCAAAGATCAGAAGGCTGTGCCAACCTGAGGCACATATATTTGGAGTACTGCACCAGCCTCAAGTATGTTGCCTACTGTAAGTCTGCATTGCAAAAGCTGGAGACTCTTCACATCGCTTACTGCGACGATCTCAAGGAGATATTCATACAACAATATGAAGGTGAAGGTGAAGATCCCATGCACCTCCCAAAGCTGAGATCCATACATCTAAGGAGCTTCCCAAGCTGGAGAATATCTGCAAGACTAACATCTCCTCGCCAGTGCTGCAGGAGCTCAAGTTCAGGGGCTGCTGGAGTCTGCGGTGGCTTCCAATTTTTACTCCTTCCCACCGTCCATCAAAGCCTCTGGTGGTTAGCTGTGAGCGTGATTGGTGGGAAAGGCTTTATCCTAGCCGGTGTGACACCTCATTCTTCAAACAGCAACATAGCCCTCACTTTAAAAGGCGGATACAAAAGACAATATTGTGATCAGGTCCAAGCTGCGAACTCCAATCAATGTGCTCTCTTTGCTTTCAATATTTGATTCCTACCGCCTCATCAAGAAGATAGCTTATGTGTGTATTTGATTCCAGAAACTTAAATATGTGTGTTTTCTTGCTTTATGTACCCAAAGAAATTGTTTGTGAGCGTGTTTGGTTGCTGAAAATAATAAACAAAATGCTTAAGAAACTAAAAAATAGAACTACAAATTAAGTGGCTCAGCTGATGTGTATATTCTCTCATTGCTTCTTGATTTTTTTTTTTTTGAGTGATTGCTCTTAATTTGTTACCATAGCATTGCCCCCGAGGCCAGAGTAAATAATCTATGAATGTGCTAACTTTAATCCTTATATTGATATGAAAATTATGGTTTTTGACTGTTTGTTTTCCTACTGGTCTTATTCTATCAATGCATTATGCAGCATAAGTATACTTATTCATCAAGCATTCTTTTTTTCATCGAGAAATTTATTCATCAAGCATAGAGAATCATGTTTTACAACAAAGCTACGAGGGAAGAAACAGTGATCCATTTCATCTCACTCTAATCGATTTGAGTAAATTTTTGCAGCAAAATTATTATAAGCTCCAACAATGTAGGCCACAACCATGACCCATGAGTGGTTGAAATGCCACTTAGTGACCACTTAGGCACAGAGGACAATGATGCCTGAGAAGGGAGAAGGACAACCGAATAAATAAGGACATGGTAGCCCATGATTGTTATTGACTTAGCTAGCTAGTCCAAATTGTGATAATTCTAGGTGCGCTTGGATGAATTTATAGTAGTTTAAAAAGAAATTGTAGGATATATAAGGGGATGATTAAGATTTTGAAAAGCTTTCATTACATTTTGGTCGGTTTTTGGAACCATCAATTAATATAAACAAAGGGAGAAAGGAAAATAATATAAAGAAAGGTTGAAAAGGATATGGGCATGGGAAACAAGGTCCAACAGAATAGGGAGTCAGATGGAAAGTTTTTTGATTGGTGTTGATGTAGGCTTAAGAGATAGCAGGGCTTGAAATCTATATCTTCTAAATGGGTGGCTTCTTAGCATGAACAAGGATTGCTCAATGACCACTGTCACTAGCTATCCCAATCTATAAAATTAGAAGGGTTGGCATCCATGTTATTTCTAATGGACTTCTAAACATCCACTGCTCATGGCATGACTCTCGATCTAAACTACCCTGTCATCACATTGACTCTTGCGCGGCCATACTTGTGATTAGTTGCACCCACTCAGTAGGTAAAATTTTTCAAATTCTTGAGACATTCCAAATCATCCTATGGTCTGCAATTAGATCAGGATAGTAGTTAATATCATATTTCTAACCTTATATGAATATTTATCTAGAATTGAAATATTGTTTTGACAACAATTTCAAAAACAAAAAATAGTTTAAAATTTATTTGAATAAAAAGAATACCAAAATATTAATTTTTAAAAAAATGAATTCTCATTGAAGATCATATTTTATTGTTAAATTTGCTGTGATGAGATGCCATTCAGGTAAAATCATTAGACTGTAATGTAATGGGATATCACTTAATTAAGCTAGTTTTTTTTCCATATATATTATATTGAGCCATCAATATTTCGTTGTTAGCGGATCAAAAGTCAACACCACCGCATCTGTTCTTTCCCTCTCAATCTTAGCACTATTATTTCAGTTAGAGAAATTAAGAATAATTAAGAATGTTGATGGTTATATATATATATATATATATATATTATTTCACTCATTAACTGAATGAGAAATGAGTAGGGTCAAAAGCATGATCACACTATAATTAATATCTTTTTTTTTGGTACAGTCGGATGATCACACCAATCTAGGGTGACACAAGCCCAAATTATCAGAATACAAAAGTTGAGCAAGGATAGGAGGATAATTGTCACTAGGCAACCAGCGCCAGATGCCAGAATGGTCGGCCACCCTAGCGGCAATCCAATTAGCCGCTGAATTGGCTTCCCTGTAGATATGACAGATCTGAATGCTCTGAGCCTCTGGAGGAGAGATCGAATGTCTGAGATCAAAGGATTGATTGACATCTGGTTACAATGATCCTGACGAAGCCATTGGATCACGGTGAGAGCATCCCCCTCGAGGATAATACGACGGGTGCCGAGGCTACGAATAGCACAGGAAACCCCCACCCAAGCAGCAGAAAGCTTTGCCAGCGGCACAGAGGAATCTAGGAGACTAAAACCACCAGCAGACAGCAGCGAACCATCAGATCTCCGAATGACATAACCCGATCCGGCAGATCTACCACGAACACTCCCATCAAAATTGATTTTGACAAACCCTGGAGGAGGGGGTTCCCAAGAAATAAAGACCGTACGCCGGTGCACTGCCAGAGCAGCATGGGAACCCTAGGGGCCAGGGCTAACACAATCACGAACCAAACGCTGAGAAGTGTACTTAGTAGATAAAGACAAAGCAACCCTCACCACCCTATACGACGGGGTAGACTCGTGAGTAAAGACAATCCGGTTTCGGGATAACCAGATTTGATAAGCAATTTAAGCCCTCGTCGCACCCTGCTCACAGCCACCTCTCCTGATATCCTACCTGATCAATATAAGAAAGGAGAGACAAAGAGAAGAGGAAGCAACATCCCAAGGCTGGTCTCTAGCGATCTCCCAAATATGACTAGCTCTAGACAAGTAAGATGGCGTGATCCACCAACTCCTCCTCAATACCACATAATGGACACGTAGGCTGGATCCCCAGGCCGCGTCTAGAGAGCACGGAGCATGTAGGGAGACAATTCCATGCAAGCTTCCATAGAAAAAGATGAACCCTAGGATGAATGGGAAAACACCAAATCCAAGCCATATCAACCAACGATTGGGTAGGAGCTCTGTAAATCTGGAGCAGGTCTCTAATAGGAGCACACGGCAAATAGGATCGCCTCCAAACCCTGATGTCGGGGGACAGACTCGGGGAAAGAGGGATAGAAACAATACGACGCTTAAGCTCTTCCCTAAAATAGTGAGACAGCAAAGTGGTAGACTAGGAAGAATGATCATGAGCCGTAAGATCACTGACACGCATACCAGGAGGAATATCAGTGCTGACAAAAGTAGGCCACCGAGACAAGGGGAGGTCAGCAATCCATGAGCATAAGCAACATCCACGGAGACACCATTGCCAATAATCCAGGAGATGCTATGAAGGATCGCCGGAGCATGACTTCAAACCTCTTTCCAGAAGAAAGAGTGACCCCGAGACGACTGAAGATTAGTGGAAGAAGTTCAGTCCCCATACTTGGCACGCATAAAAGAACTCCACAAACAATCAAGCAAAAACCGAGTGGCATGCCTAGCAATCAATGCCTCCCTCCAAACAATAAGGGACTGTATCCCCAGACCTCCCTCCGAGATCGGCAAGCAGACACAATCCTAGGCTAAAAGATGAACAGCATGACAATCCTGTGATGAGCCCTAGAGAAAGTCCTTGAAGTGTCGCTCAATCCTCCTCAGACAAGTCAATGGGACAGCAGCATTAGATAACAAATAGAGAGCAAGAGAAGTGAGCACCGATCGAATGAGGGTAATCCTCGCCATCATAAATAGCCCCATGACCTGCCACCCCTCAAGTCGATCACGGATCCTCGTCTTGAGACTACCAAAGTCCAAAATCCTGGGCCTATTACCAGTGATGGGAATCCCCAGATAGGAGAGCGAAGCCGACTGCTTGGAAATGCCCATAATCTGCATAATATACCTGATAAACGCATAAATAATTATCATTAAACCTATTAATTAATAATTTAACGTACCTATTTTTATTTAATATTTTAATATTTTATATAATATTTTTGATAAAACCTTATCAGTTTAAATATCTAGATTTTAGGGATTTAATGACGCAAACGGCACTCAAATCGGAGTTAAGATGAGCTCGGAATTGATTTTATAAGGATTTAGCACGGATTTCAAAGCAAAAACGGCAAACGAAGTGCCGACTTCATCGTTTTTCTGCCCAGTTCTCTGTTTTCCGCCGATTCTTCTCCATTCAATTTCTAACAGTTTCCTCCACCAATTAAGGAATAGATTAGATTGGAAGTTATCAAATTGAGATAATTAAATTCCTTTAGAAGGAATTTGAATTTTATAAAGGATTTATCTAGATTTTTTTATGGCTTCCGCGTCCTCTGCTTTCGCTGCGTTCGTTGTTTTGAAACAGGAATCCTCGCCGCGTCAAACCCGCGTCTGGGCATCTATAAATAGCAGCAGGGGGAGTCCAAGGAGGCGGCATCCAGGAAATCTCTTCTTCCTCAATCTCGTGTGTTTCGTGGGTCCTCTGGTTTTCGTTCCAGGCGCTGCATCCGTGGGCGTTGAGGAGTAGCAGTGGAGGCTCCGTTCGTTGTTCGCTGCATCCGTGGGCGTTGAGGAGTAGCAGTGGAGGCTCCGTTCGTTGTTCGCTGCATCTGTGCCGGTTTGGAGTCCGTTTGAAGAGCTCTGTTCCAAGCTGTTCAAATCCATTTGAAGATCTGTTCCGATTGAAGACCCCTGTTCCAAGAATTCCGTGGGTGTTGGGGAGACGATCGTGGCTTGGCTCTGCTCGTGAGGCGCCCGTTCGAGCAATCAGCATAATAGTGGCTTGGTTCATGTTTATTTTATTGCTTTAGAAATTAAAATTCTTTTATTTTAAATTTTAATATGCACTCTTAGATTTATTGAAATAAAATTTCTATTCATGTTAAATTGTTATTAAATTTATTTAAGTACAAAATAATTTAGACTGATTTATTCTTAAAAGAGACGGGCCGTGATCTACGGGTACGAGCCGTGCTCTAATAAGATAAACCATATCTTATTATTTTGCACTATTAATTATCTATTTAGTTATCTATTTAGTTAAATTTATAAAAATATTTCAAGATAAGCATTAAAGTCCCTGTGGAATCGATCCCTTACTCTCGCTATCCTAATAGTGAAATTAAGGTGTTTAAATCGTTGCGCTACGACACGCATCAGGTTTTGGCGCCGTTGCCGGGGACTTAAGTGTGTTAAAAAAAAATTTAAAAAAAAAATTTTAAAAAAAAATTAAAAAAAAATTTTAAAAAAATAAAAAAATTAAAAAAATTGATTAATTTTCTCTTAATTTTGAATAGTTATTATCTCTTTATTTTTTTTTTTAATTTCAGAATTTCTTATTTCCTTTTTAACATAAAATTATAAATATAAAATAATTTATTTTCTGCAAAACTCAAAATTCTTCCATTGACACCTCATAATTTATTAGGAAATTAGAAACTTAATCACAAAAAAATCTTTTAAAAAAAAAAAAAGTAATTAGATTAATTTTTTTGATAATTTCAAGAGTTGGACATCTGTTTGTTGCATAGCATTATCATAATTAACTTTAAGGCACAAACCCCTAATCAAGATAAGGTGGGGATTTCATCACCCTTCCTTGGCCCACAAACACATCCTTCATTCTGCATTAACCCAAACCTTTAATTCTAAAATTAATTAGACATCAGCCCCTAAGGAACTCGAGCTCAATAGGACAAGGCACCCAAAAGAGTTGGACCGGGTCGAGATTGACTGCTTAACTGGTGTCTAGAAAAGGAAAGGAAAGTGGTTACTTAATTGGTTCCGTTCGCTTACCTAGTAGGCAACGGGGGGACCCCCACTAACCTTATCCTCAACTGGCTAGTTGATCAATTTTTGACTTGGAGGGCTCCAAGGCGGTCTTGGAAGTTAGGAGCTGTCTAGATCTAGGGTAAACCTAGAATAGAGAGTCTAATCTTTGCTAACTTGATTGCTAAGAATTATTAAACCCTAATTAAATTATTCATTGCTCTTAGTTTAGGAATCTTTTAGGATATTTTTTAGAATCTCCTTCTTTTTCTTTTATTATAAATAAATAAATAAATAAAAATTGTTTGCTTTAGAGTCATTGGTAGGGTGTATGCTTGGTCGCCGATCGTTGCAACCCAACCTTATACCCTTAGATCCTGAGATAGAAAGAACTATTAGAGCAAACAGACTTAGAATTATGGATCCTAATAACGAAAATAATCAACCAAGACAGTTGAAAGAGTATTTCACTCCTTCAAGGTATACCTACTCTCCCTGCATTCAAGTGCCTCCAGTAGAGGCTGCCCAATATGAAATTAAGTCAAGTGTAATCCAAATGTTACCATCTTTCTATGGACTTACAAATGAGGATCCCTACAAACACTTAGATGAATTCTTGGAAATTTGCTCACTGTCAAGATTCAAAATTTCTCCGATGATGCACTTAGGCTTAAGTTATTCCCTTTTTCCCTAAAAGATAAAGCCAAGTATTGGTTAAATTCATTAGACACTGTTATAATTTCAACTTGGGATCATCTTCAGAGAGAATTTCTTAAGAAATATTTTCCTATAGGAAAAACGAATCAAATTAGAAAAGCCATAACAAGTTTTTCCCAGACAGATGGAGAAATGTTCCATGAGACATGGGAGAGATTCAAAGAACTGATTAGAAAATGTCCACATCATGCTATACCCAAATGGCAACTGGTTCAGTGCTTTTATGATGGTTTATCAGAAAAGCATAGGCAAATGGTTGATGCTTCATGTGGTGGGACATTTATGTTAAAAAATGAACATGAGGCTTGGCAACTCTTTGAGACATTGAGTGAGAATTCATTACATCATATGTCAGTTGCTCGTCGAGACCCTCCCGTAGAACCTAAAAGAGGTGGAATATATGAAATAGGTCATTCTACAGATATCTATACTAAGGTAGATGAATTATCCCATAAACTTGATCGGATTCTACAAGTTGGAAACATCTCTTCCCATCTACTCAATTACATGAGGTCTGCATAATTTGTTCGAGTCCAACCCATTCTATAGGTGAATGTCCA